>PVKB01004341.1:0-74598 GCA_004027205.1 Ctenodactylus gundi | reverse complement strand
TACTATCCAAAACAGTATTTTTAATATACTTAGAAAAGGAGGAAAAGTCATATGTACTACAAATAAGACAATAAATCAGGAGTTAGGGGTGTATCTCAGTGGTTAGAGCACTGGCCTAGCATGAGCAAGGTCCTAGGTTTGATTCCCAAGTGCCACATAAAAATCAGTCAGGTATTGTGGAACACACCTGCATCCCAGCTCTCGGAAAGTTAGGTAGGAGGATTGCCATGTGTCTGAGGCCAGACTGAGCTGCACAATGTGTTCAGGACCAGCCTGGACTACAGAGCAAGATCCTGTCTCGATAGATAGATAGATAGATAGATAGATAGATAGATAGATAGATAGATAGATAGATAGATAGATACATACATACATACATACATACATACATACATAGTTTCTGTGTTTCATGAACTAAGTTGGAAAAAATCCTGTCTCTGAAGCCATTCTGCTTCCACCCGCTTCTTGGAGATATTGGGTGTCTTTCTCCAGACTGTGAAATATCAGTCTACAACACTCGATATTGAGACACTTTAGGTATGTCCTCAAAATACTGTCAGATAACTGAGATCCCAGGGCTTGTTCTCCAGCTGGGTATTCCTGCCCACTTGCAAATCACCCTCCTATTCCAGCCCTGACCCCACGGGTATCCCCCTTCCCAGTTCTTAGCTAGCTATTAGTATCAAGTCTTCCTTCCCATTGTATTTAGAGTCAAGTTAAAGGTCCTTACTCTTGGGCTGGAGGAATAGCTCAGCAGGCAAATTGCCTACCTAGCAAGCTCAAAACTCTGTGTTCGATTCCCCAGCACCATATAAAAAAGCTGGGCATGATGATGCACGCCTGTAATCCCAGTATCAGGAGCCTGAGGCAGGAGGATTGCCATTAGTCTGATGTCAGTACGGGCTCCATAGTGAGTTCCGGACCATCTTGGACTACAGAGCGAGACTCTGTCTCTAAATAGATAGATAGATAAATAAATAAATAAATGTCCTTACTCTTGGAGATGTAATAATGGCATATCAGTGAAAGCACTTGCCTAGCAATCACAAGATCTTGAGTTCAATTCCCCAGCAAAAGAAAAAAAAAAAAAATACAAGAAGCCCTTACTCTTAAAGGGGTGTTGATTACATGGGTGTATACATTTGTTGTGAGCATTTTGCCATATGTGAAACTTAACTAAGTTAATACAGTTGTATGTTTAATTAGTTAACTGATTTACAATGTTTTGCATGATCTGGCTCTGGCTTCCTTTTCCAAATACATCCTTCGCCTAATGTCTGTGCCCTGTGTATTCCTCCTTGTTCTTACGTCACACTGGAACTTCCTTCAGTTCTTCCTAGAGCAAGCTCTCCCCTTGCCCACCCAAGGAAGTCATACTCATGATATTTTCAGCCTTGAACACACTTCAGCTAACTCTGTTCTGCTCAAGCCCCTTTTTCCCAGCTAACTCTGACTCCACCAGTCTTAGCAAGTTCCTTTTCCTTCAGGAAGCCTTTCTTCCTCCCTTCAACATGTACAAAGGCACTTGCAAGCATGTGCAGCCTATGTTCCCTTAGCAATATAGAAACATGCCTCAAATAATGACAGCCATGGCAGCAACCATGTTTCTTTCTTCATTCTTGTAGCCCTCACCCTTGGAATATCATCAAATACTCACTTAATATATGACAAATGAAAGCATAAGGATATTAGTCATCCTAATCTGTAACCTTCCTCTTTTGTTGACCCTAGTATGCTGTTTGACTTGTGTCTACCATCTCAAATCCATCTGTAAAGGCATCGTAGATCTGCCTCGAATTCTGCTTGAGCTTCCTATTTCAAAAGAGAAAAACATTTCAGGTTCAACAGAACTTAAGGTGACAGCAAACAGCAAAATGTGTTTACTGTTAAAATGCACTTTTCAGTTACTTGTCTAACCTTTCAGCCAATAGCACTGGTTTGTCCAGACAAAGCTCTATGTGAGATGTTCAGCCACATGGCATTAGTCATACTAGACACTCCAGGGCAGCACCAACCTTAGCCTTTCCTGAGATAAACATCAATGATGTGACACCTTCAAGCTTTCCACTTTGGAAAGTAAGAAAAAAAAAAAAGTAACCCACTGAATTCCCTAAAAATTCTCTTCCTTGCAAGGTTGTTATGAAGCAGTGGGAAGGAAAATGAGAAGGATGAGTCAGTGTGAGTCAGTGTAAGGAAAAAAGCTCTGCTTCTGGTAAACAGTTTGCTCATTTACAGAGAGGATTAGGATTATCCGACTCCCATTACTAAAAATACACAAATGACAGGTGGTATACATTATATAAGTACTTCCAAAACAGAGACTCAGCTCATTGACTCTAAAACAGGAACAGTTAATCAACCTTGGGCCAGACCATCCCCAGGGCCTGCTTCTTCTTGGAGAAGTCTCAACAATAACTAAACATTTCCTTTAAAACAATTAAGACCCTAAGTGTTTCCACTGCTCACTCAAGTGACATAAGGAATGGCTGAAACTTCCTTGCAATCACTACCATTTCATGAACACCTATTAAGTGCCAAAAACTCTGTCTGGCACTTCATGTAATTCATCTTTAAACCATATAAAAATTCTGCAAAATGAGTGTTACTATAAATACTTTGTGTGTGGTGCTGGGATAGAACCCAGGGACTTTGTACTATGTTATAGCCCAAGCCTTTTATTTTTTTTGGTGGTGGGGGGGGTGGGTGTTTCATCTTGAGACAGGATCTTACTAAGTCACTAAGTTGCCCAAACTGGGCTGTAACTTGCAATCTTCCTGCCTCAGCCTTTCAGAATGCTGGGATTACATGCCTGTGCCTCATGGCCCAGCTTATAAATATTTTACAGATAAGGAACCTGTCTACAGAGGGTAAGTGATTATCCAAGGCTACATACAGAAAGTACCAAGATTTGAGCTCAGAATTTACCTGGAAATGGATGTTTCCCTGTATTCCATTGTAATGTGTGTAAGTAAATTTGGATACACATTTAAGTCACCACTTATAAGGGAATGTGCCAGTACCATGAGGAACAGAAGGAAAAATAAAAGACTTCTCCAATTATTAAGAAGCTAGAAAAGAAAATGTGACTATCTAGGAGAGATTTATCTAGTTCCAGGATCTTGAATAAGGCCTACCACATAGGAATTTCCCAGGAAATTATTATTGAAATATGTGTGGAAGAGAAGAGGAGCACACTATCAAACAAAACACAGGCAGTCGGTAGTTACTGTCCCAAGAATGTATTGCTGGAGGTTAGACTGTATCTGGATGGAGGCCTCCAAGGAAGATTCATGAACAGTAAGCCTTTCAGATAATTGTGACAAATGGACTTCAACAAGCAATAGAGAAAATTAAAGAGCTCACTGGAGTAAAGGAGTGCAGTGGGGATAAACCTTTTAGTACCTGTACCAAAGCAGAGAGAGAAACCTGGAAAAACCGATTCAATGTTGTGTGGACCCTGAGCTGCTTCAAGTCTTTTTTATGGAAAAGCACAGGAATTACAAGTATATCCTACTTGGTGCAGATACATAGAGAGCAACAATAGTTACACAAATCAACTTGGTGTGGCTGGGGTGTAGCTCAGCGATCGGAGCACCTGCCCAGCTTGCACAAGGCCCTGGATTTGATAACCCAGCACCACATAAACTGGGCATGCTGGCACACGCCAGTAATCCCAGCTCTCAGGAGGTTGAGGCAGGAATATTGCCACGAGTTCAAGGCCAACCTGAAACATGTAGTGAGTTCAAGGCCCTGTCAAAGAGAGAAAAAAAAACAAAAGGCTTGCTATATAGCCTTGCTGGAAGAAAGTGGAGTCGGGGGGTAGGGGTGGGGGTGATGGAGTATAACTGAATAAATGAATGTGTATATATAAATCTAGAACATATATGGCTCATAACTAAGGAGTAGTACACATAAGTTCTACCACATTCATTAACTTGACAATGAATAATACTAATGGTTCTGTGAGCTCACATTTTCTTTTACTTTAACCTAAAACCTTCCATTAGGAAACTTATCAAATCAATGATACGCACCAGGCATCGCTGGCTAGAGGGCCTTCTGAAATATAGGAAGAGAGGAGGACATTTTTGGTTGTCACATTAGTTGATTTCCTCTTCATTAAGATGAGCACTGAGTAGGTGGAGATCAAGATTTTTTAGGGGGGAGGATCAAGATTTTTAAACATCCAGTCATACAGAACCAGAAATTGCCCCTTACTCTAATTTTTTTTGAGACAGGGTTTCACTAACTTTCAAATATCAGGAAATCAATGCAAAAACTTCCTGTAATTATTGAAGTCTACAATACAATTAAGATACGTAACAAAGTATTTTAACATGGTTTTAAATGTAATATATTTTTACAGAAAGCATCTAATATATCCAAAAATTGGCACTTCGTGGTACTTTATTTACTCTTCTGTGCTGGGATCAAACTTAGGGCCTTGTACATGCCAGACAAGGGTTTCCTCTATCACTGAGTTTTGACTTGAGGATAATTTATCATCATTAACATACTTTCAAATAGCTCAGGAAAACGTTGAAGCACACAAACACATTCAGAAAAAGCATATGTAGCAAAATGTTTTCACAAGTGTTTCACCTAGGTGTTTGACACAGATGCTCACTGTACTCTTAATTTTTTTGTATGTTTGAAATTTTTCATCATAATTGTTTCACCTAATTTTTCATAAAAAGCTGAGGGAGGAAAAATCCATCTGACTGTCATTAATGAGAGTTAAGACTATTGAGTCTAGCTGGGCATGGTGGCACAGGCTGGTAATCCCAGCACTTGGGAGGTTCAAGTATGAGGATCTTGAGTATCAGCTATATAGCCTGGGCTACCATAGGAAGTTCAAGGCAGGGTGAGACCCTGCCTCAAAAAAAAAAAAATATATATATATATATATATAGATAGAGAGAGAGAGAGAGAGAGAGAGAGAGAGAGAGAGAGAGAGAGTCTATAGTGTGTGTGTGTGTGTGCAACTGAAATGAATACAGCAGGTCCAGTATGCATATGGTCAAGTGATATAATACAACTTTGTTTTCATGCTTCAGAAACAAACATTTTACAAATGGAAACAAAGCTAGCTGTGCTATAAAGTTTATAAGTCAGGAAACAAATGACTGTGGGAGTGAATTAAACGGTCTCATAATGAAGACACACAAGGAATTGCCTAGACTGCCAAAACAACTCCAGAAGCATGGTCCTTCTAGACCAGAATACCACTCTGAAAAATTGTGACCAATGTTAGGTGATCTGGAACACATACAGACATATTATTTTGCTGCCTTATGTCATATGAGATCCTATTATTTCCATTTTTCAGATGCACAAACTCCAGGTCCAGAAGGCTGGTACTGACAGACAGAAGGATTTAAATACACAGGACTAAGGCAGCACACTCCAACAGCCACAGGGCAGAGGCGAGTCAAGGTGGAGCCAGGTCCCAGCCAAGGCCTGCCCCTCTGGAAGTAACTAATAAGTAGCTTGAATCTTTCCACAACCCCGACCACAGGAGGAGACCTGAAATCCCACCTGCGCAAAAGCTTTATAAAGGGCTCTAGTCCTTCACCTTCTCAGAATCCTCACTTGAGACCCTCTCTCAACTTCTCAGGAGCTTTACTTTCTCAACAAACCTGTTATTGTTTTAAGCCTTCTGTGAACTCCGAATGATCATCAAGAGTTCTGAATTGGGGGATTGGAGGGGAGGAATGGCACAGGAGCTCAATTCCCCAGCACCACAAAAAGCCAGGTGTGGTGGCACACACCTGTGATCCCAGGACTCAGGAGGCTGAGGCAGGAGGATTGCCTGGAATCCAAGGCCAGCCTGGGCTACATAGTTAGTTCAGGACTAGCCTGGGCTACAGAGCAAGACCCTATCTCAAAAAAAAAAAAAAAAAAAGAGTTCCTGAATCCAGACATCAGATAATACCAGCGATAGCAGCAGTATCCAAGTCTGTACCACAGCCACCACATTCTGCTCTCTTAAACTATGCAGTGGTGATATTAATGGTGACATCAGGGCTGGAGGAATAGTACAGCAGTAAGGTCCTTAGTTTGACTCCCCAGCACCACATAAACTGAGCATAGTTATGCACACCTGTAACCCCAACTCTCAGGAGACTGAAACAGGAGTATTACCTTTGAGTCCAAGGCCAGTCTGGGCCACATAGTGAGCAAAGGAGGAGAAACCTGGGCTACAGAGCAAGACCCTGTCTCAAAAAAAAAAAAAAAAAAAAAAGTAATGGTGGCAACAGAAGCACTGGTAAGTTGTAGTTACCATGTGCTGGGCACTGTCTTTACACTTTCATATGTCAACTTACATAAAGTTCAAAATGGCAATATAACAAAAGTAGGCAGGTTTGTCTACAGACTCCCAGCTTCTTCTTTCTCTTCCCTGCACTATACATGCCCTGTTTCTCTCCTCAGAAAATCAAAATAGGCACTGCAATGTCCTCAAGTTCTTTCTGTCTTCATCCCAAATCAAAATTTGTTCTAAACTACGTGTGGTGGCCCACACTTGAAATCCCAGTTTGGAAGGGTGAGGGAGGGAAATCACAAGTTCAGTCCAGCTGGGAAACTTAGCAAGACCCTGTCCCAAATAAACAATTCAAAAAGGCACGGTAAAGCTACAGCTCAGTGTGAGGGTCCTGGATTCAATCCCTAATAGCAGAAAAATAAAAGGTTTATGTAATAAGAAAGTAACATTAATTTACTCATTCCATAAATATAAATTAAGTGCCCATTTTGTGTTAAGATATATAGAGGCCCAAAGATGAAGTACCACTCCTCAATAGGTTGAGTTTAGTAGAATACACAAAGCAAATGCAAAAGTAATTATAGAGGAAGTCTATTTATGAGAAATACTATTAAAAGTCCAAACAAAGTGCTATGAGTTGGAAAAAGAAATCACATCATAACAAACTCTAATACATGGAATTCTCTGGGAGAGTCCAAACTTTGTGATATATTAACCATTATTTAAAATCAGTGAGTGGCCCACAGAAGAGAGAGGGATAAACTCAAGAGAAAAATTAGGTCTGGAATGCCGCTTGATCATTTTTTTTTTTGAGACAATAGCAACCCTCTTGCCTCAGTCTCCCAGTTCTGAGATAACAGGCATGACCCACCATGCCTGGTTTATGTGGTGCTGGGTAATCAAACCCAGGACCTTGAGCTTGCTAGGCAGGCACTTCAATCATGCAGTTATTCTCCAGCCCCCCACATGCTCTCTTTTATGGCATTACAATTATGAGAGGTTAACAGTGGGGTTATAGGCAGTTAGGGATACACGGTTCCCCAGGGAGTGAGAAGTTGCTGGAAAACAGGATTAACTCCTGCCACTCCCTGCCACAACTAAGAACTACAGATGGGTTCTTGGGGAAGGGCTTCAGCAACAGCTTAAGGCTGGAGAACCTACCACTCAGCCTTACTGGCTAAGCTGCTTAGCATAAGACAACCCCTTACCCAGCTCAACTATAAAAACCCCTAGACACTGAGCCATGGGGGGGGGGGGGGGCGCGCACCCACATTTCCAGGTCCCCCTTCTGACTAGTAGAAGCTTTATCCTATTTTTCCTTCCCCTTTTGTAAGTTTCCCAATACAGCCTTCTCTTTACAACCTGCCTCCTGTCTTTGCAACTTTTTCTTCAAGCCTGTGGAGACAGGAATCTGGTGCAGAGGCCTGTCAGAATTGGGGCCTGACACCACAATCACTAACACAATGGTTCTCAGACTGAAGTTCATGCCCCTCCTGTAAGGAAAGAAAGAATTCCTTTGAAAACCTTGTATTAAAACAAACTGACTAGGTCTGGGGCAGTCAGAGAGCTTGCCTAGCAACCCAAGCACTGGGTTGATTCTCAAAAAAGTCCTGATGAGAGAAGACTTAACTGGAAAACAGTTCATCAGAGCATCAATGTTACTACTTAAAAGTGGAAAACAGGGCTGGGGGCATAGCTTAGTGGCTAGAACCCTTGCCTAGCACAGAGCTCTCATTTCAACTCCCCAGCACCACACAAAAATTAGCTGGTTGTGGTAGTGCACACCTGTAATCTCTGCACTGAGGAGGCTGAGGCAGAAGGAATGGCACACGTATGAGGCTAGCCTGGGCAACAGAGTAAGTTCAGAACCAGCCTAGATCAGAGAGCAAGACCCTGTCTCAAAACAAAACAAAACAAAACAAAAAATTAGAGAAAGGAATCATAAACTGCACGGTGGTACACACCTATAATACTAGTACTTGAGAGGCTGAGACTGGAAAACCACAAGTTCAAAGACCAGCTTGGGCAATTTAGCAAGATCCTGTCTCAAAATAAAAAATGAAAAGGGCTTGGAATGTAGTTCTAAGATAGAGCACCCCAATTTGTTCTTCAATCCAAGAGAGAAAGAGAAAAAACATTAAAATGTACATTAATGAGCCGGGCACGGTGTTACCCACTACAATCCTTGCATTCTGGAAGGGTGAGGCAGGAGGATCCCAAGTTCAAGCCCAGCATGAGCAATTTAGTGACTTAGCAAGACTCTATCTCAAATTAAAAAACAAACTAAAAAAATGGGCTGGGCATAAAACTCAGTGCAATAGCCCTGAATTCAATCTCCAGTACTGTAAAAAAATGAAAGTATATTCATAAACTGGATATAGTGGCACATGCCTGTAAACCCAATACTCAGAGGCTGAAGTAGCAGTATCTTTGCAAGTTTGATGCCATCTTGAGCTACATAATGAGTTCAAGACTGGCCTGTACTACATAGTGAGAGCCTCTTTCAAATAAATATAGAAGCTGGGCCCAGTGGCGCAGGCCTTTAATCCCAGCACTCTGGATGGCTGAGGTAAGATTGTAAATTCTAGTTTAAGTAGCTAAGTGATTTAGTGAGACCCTGTCTCAAAAAAAAAAAAAAAGTGGCTAGGGGACTGGGAGCATAGCTCAGTGGTTAAAGTATGTGTAAGACCCTGGTTTGAATCCCTAGTATCACATAAAGATTAGCCAGGAATGGTGGCACACATCTGTTATGCCAGCATTCAGGAAGCTGCACCAGAAGGGTTGCTGAGTTCGACGTCAGTCTGGACTACATACTGAGTAGTCCATGACCAGTCTGGGCTATATTGTGAGTCCAGGACCAGCCTGGACTACAGAGCAAGACTTGGCCTCAAAAAAGTGGCTAAAGATGCTGCTCCATGTGAAAGCTCTGGACTCAGTTGCCAATACCACACACACATTAAAAAAAAAAAAAAAAGGATATTCACTTGTCAAATACTTCATAAAGAACCAGTAAGTTTTCCTTGAAAGTGATTTCTAACATAGTTCCTGCATGAATTACATTCATGAGGCATGTCTATGATTTCTCATTTGTACTGGAAAGATACTTGAAATGTATTCTGAGGGCATAATTCTAAATTTTGATTCATTTATTTTTCAATCTTTTCAGAAATCTCTTCCACCTGTAACTTGACAAGAACTTTGGTTTTGCCTGCTTTGCTTTGTTGACAGGTCTTTGCTATGTAATCTAGGCTGGCCTTAAACACACTATGTAGCCCAGGCTGACATCAAACTTTCAGCAATCCTCCTGCCCCAGCCTCCCAAATACTGGGATTACAAACTGTGTCACTACACCCCGCTCTAAAAATTATCTTATAGCTATTTACCTCTATTAAGCCTTTCAAATATATTTAACTCAATTTTTATAAGTCTTTTTTCCTTTTTTACTTCATACTTTATTTGTTAAGGAAAGATTTAGTGATTATATAATTACAACAAGTGAAACTCAAACAGACTTGGGAACCTTTTTCTCTTTTTCTTTCTTTCTTTCTTTCTTTTTTTTTTTTTTTTTTTGGAGGCAAGTCCTCATTCTATAGTCCAGGCCAGTCCTGTGCTAACTATATAGTCCAGGCTGGCCTTGAACTCAAAGCAATCCTCCTGCCTCATCTTTCCAGTGGTAGGATTATAGGCATGTGCCACCACACCTGGCTAAGCATTCTACATATATTAACTCCCTCAATCTTCATAATCGACAAATCACTGTACCCATCATTTTACAGTAAGAAAACTGAAAAAAAAGGAAATAAGGGAAATGAGGTACAGTAAAGTTAAGTTTCCTGTCTGAGGTCATATAAGTAAGAATTTCAATGTGGGCAATTCCCAGGTAGTGATTTTAATCAAATTCCTCAAATCTAATATTTATCATGGTGCTCTAAAATAGAGTATGCCCATCAAAATCTGCTATGATGGAACTGTTCTATATCTAGACTGTCCAATATAGTAACCACCAGCCACAAGTAGCCAATAAAACTGAAAAAACAGAATATTTAACTTACTTAATTTTAATTTAAGCAGTCAAATGTAGCAAGTAGGTACTGCACTGGACACAGCAGAGTACAGAGCAGATTATTAGCACACAGCTTTCAGAAGGTGCCAAGAATTAAACACTAACTTTTAGAGTGCGAATGAAAAGGATCTGTTAATGTAGCAACCAGTAGGTGGAAATTGGTTAAAAAGCTTGTACTGCGCATTACTTGACATGAAAAATATTTGTGATGTAGTTGAATGAGACATATAAATTATGAAACATTATGTAAAATACAATTCATTTTTTGGCTTAAAATCATGAATAGAAAGACAGTAAACGGGCTGGGAATGTAACACAGTGGCAGAGCACTTGCCTGGCATACAGATGGCTCTGGATTCCATCCCTAAGACTGGAGAAAAAAAGGAAACTGTGGTTTCTCCCAAATAAAGAGTACAGTAGGCATTGTTGACAGCCTTCTATAGGACAAAGGGAGCACTGCACTCTGCCAGGCTTATATTCATTTTTCTTTTCTTCCACAGGAATAAAATCCCCATACTATTAAGAACAGCAATGTGTCCTACAAAAACCTACACTTCCCCAGCACCACATAAAGCTGGGTATAGTGGCTCATGCCTGAAATCCCAACACTCAGAAGCCTGAGGCAGGTAGATTGTCCTGAGTTCAAAGCCAGCCTGAGCTCCATAGTGAGTTCAGGAACAGCCTGGGTTACTGAGTAAGATCCTGTCTCAGAAAGAAAAGAAAGAAAGAAGGAAAGAGAGAGAGAGAGAGAGAGAGAGAGAGAGAGAGGAAGGGAGGGAGGGAAAAGAAAGAAATGTAACAAACTATCAAAAAAAGAGAGATCATCGGCCAGAAGCAACATAAGGATCTTGTTTAGAATCCAATTCAAACAAACTAATATAAAAAATTTATGTGATTGTTGAGAAAAATGAATACCAAATGGATATCAGGTAATATTTATGAACTGCCACTGTTTGCTTTCTTAGGTGTGATAATACTATGATTATGGGGACAAAGGAGGAGAAAAAATCTTTTCTCCTAGATACGTACACTAAAGTACTGATGGATGAAATGAATGGTACAATCTCTAGAATTTGCTCTATGACAATATAAGGTAGGGAGAAAGGAGGGCATAGAGATGAAATAAAATTGATTATATGTTGAAAATATGGAAATATTTGATAGTAACAAAATATGGAAAATTAAAATAATAAAAGGCAAAAATAGGGATTGGGGAAACAGCTCAGTGGTAAAGTACAGATTTACAATGCACAAGGCCCTGGATTCAATCCCAAGCAGCAAAAACTAAATAAATAAAAAGCTAAACTATAAAAGAGAAAACCTGGATTTTTAGGCTGAGTGTGGCTCAGTGGTTAAAGGGCTTGCCTAGTACACCCAAGGCTCTGGGGTGCATTTCCCCAACATCACATAAAAATTAGCTGGGTGTGGCTGTTCATGTCTGTAATCCTAGCAGCACACAGGAGGCTGAGACAGGAGAACTGCTATGAATTCAAGGTCTACCTGGGCTACATAAAAGAAAGAAAACCTGGATTTCAATTCTAGAATGTTAACTGGGTGTGGCAGTGCACACCTGTCATTATATCACTCTGGAAGGCTGAGGCAGGAAGATTATAAAATCAAGCCTTATCTGGATAACTGAACAAGACCCTGTCTTGAAAAGGAGGTGGGTAGAAAGGGGGTATATAGCTCAGTGCAAAGGTCCTATGTTCAATGCCCAGTACTGGCAAAAAAAAAAAAAAAAAGGAAAAAAATCCAAAAAACCTACTCCAGAGCTTATTAGATTCAGCATTTGGGAGGGATCTTTTGAATTTACTGAGTTTTGTTTTCTCATATTAAAATAGGGATGATAATCCCTACCTCTTAGAATTGCTGAGAGGACTGAAATGAGCTCACGGATTTGCATCTTTGAGAGATTAGGTCCTGTACAGTACAGAGCTATTTACAGATGCTAGAGCATCAGCTCCCTCTCTCTAATACTCTGGAAACCAAGGGAGATGCAGGTGTGTGGAGTGGAGAGAATGATGGGCTGAAGCCATCCAGACCCGAGAATGTTTTGCAATAACTACTTAAGATATATTTTTTTTTACTAACTCTTGTCTCAAAAAATACATCAAAGATACCTCAATTGACATTCTCTATCTCAAATTGTTTATATTCCTTGTTTACTTTTTCAATTATTTGTATTTCCCCTGCTGAATGTAGATACTTCATTTTCAGAAGACTGATGTTCAAATAAAACTGAACATAACTAGGTATCAATGTAACCTAAGTAGAACTTTCCTTAAAATATTCCGCTTACAAACCACCTGTAATCCCAGCGCTCAGAATGCTGAGGCAGGAGGAATCCAAGTCAAAACCAGCCGGGGCCACAAAGAAAGATTCTGTATAAAAAAACAAAAACTAAACTCCAAAGGGTTGAGGGTGTAGGTGAGCAGTTTAAGCACTTACCCAGCAAGTGCAAGGCCCTGGGTTTGATTCCCCAGCACCACATAAGCCAGGCGTGGTGGCTTACGTCTGTAATTCCAGCACTCGGAGTGAGGCAGGAGGAGGACTGCAGTGAGTTTAAGCTAGTATGGACTACATAAACATTCAGGAACAGCCTAAACTACAGTGAGACCTTGACTCAAAAAAAGAAAAAAAACCTCCATATGCTTTTAGAAGAGTAGGTACATATCTTTCAAAACTAACTTCATCTCAAATGAAAGGGAACTATCAGAAGTCCAAATCTAAATAAAACAAAAAGATACCTGGTTCAGTTTACATGGTAGGAGCCAGGTAATCTTTTTCTTCTCCTTGCCATCTAATGTTAACAAAGTTTTAACTATTTTTATTAAGCATTAATTGTAGAGACTAACAGGACTTTCTGCGGTACTTCCACGCACGCATCCATTTCGCATTGATCATGTGTACCCCTTCTACCCCTTTCCCGGCCCCCAGCCCACTCTGTACCCTTCCCAGTCATCACTGTGCTCTCAAGTGTACTTTTTTCTTCTAGTTTCCACATATGAGAGAGAAGATACAATACTTCTCTGCATCTGGCTTATTCCACTTAACAGGATATCCTCCAGGTCACCCATTTTGCTGAAAATGACAGGACTTGATTATTCTTTATGGTTAAAATAACACTCCATTATAGAGACACACAGTATTTTCTGTTGACAGACATCTGGGCTGATATCTATTGTGTACAGTGCTGCAATAAACATGGCATGAAGGAATTTCTTTTGTAAGATGGCTTCCTTTCCTTTCAGTATATATTCAGGAATGAAATAGCTTGATCATATGGTATCTCTATTTTTAGTGTTTTGAGGAACTTTCATACTCTTTTCCATAACAGCTATACTAATTTATATTCCTACCAACAGTTTTAGTTTTTTTGTTTTTGCTTTTTGCTTTTTCTGGACACACGGTCTTGCTCTGCAGTCCAGGCTGGTCCTGAACTCACCATGGAGCCCAGACTGGCCTCGAACTCACAGCCATCCTCCTGCCTCAGACTCCCCGGTGCTGAGATTACAAGCGTGCACCACAACACTCATCCCTTTGCCAATTTCTAGTTAGATTACGTGTGTTCTGTTAAGTTTCCTGAGTCTTTCATATATTCTCGATATTAACTAACCTACTGTCAGATGGATAGCTGGCAAATATTTTCTGCCATTTTGCACACTGTCTTCATTTTGTCAATGGTCTCCTTTCCTGTACAGAAGCCTTTCGGTTCAATGTAAACCCATCTGTCAACTTTTGCTTTCGTTGTTGTTGTTGCTTGCTTGTTTTGTTTTGAAACAGGGTCTCACTCTGTGGTCCAGGCTGGTCCTGAACTCACTATGTAGCCACGACATCTGGCTTATGTGGTGCTGGAGAATCCAACCAGGGCCTTGCGCTTGCTAGGCAAGCACTTTAACCACTGGGCTATTCCTCCAGCCCCTCAGGTATTATTGTTCCACTTTGAGCTGATTTTTATACAAGGTAACAGTAGGTTTCATTTCAATCTTCTACTAGGTAACCTTTCTTTTTGTAAATCACCCCCCTTCATCCCAGGACACTGAAACTAGGGCCTAGGCAGGTAAGCACTATATTACTGGGCTACAATCAAAGCCCCTGTCTTCCTTTCAATGGCTTTTGTCTGCCTTCTGAAAAAAGCTAAGCGGCTCAGGTGGCTCTCCAGCCTTGATGCCTCTTTCACCCGTACTCTACCCCTGCCAGGACTGGTGTGATGCCAGGAAGGCTTCACCTTCCACTTCTCCTTCCCATGCCTCATGCTATGAAGCCCCATTGATTCTCTTGAAATGTCCCACAAATATGTCCCTCCATGCCTTTCAGGCTGCCACTGCACTGTCCCTTTTCGTTTTTATTCTCACATTCTTCTAAATAGTCTATCTCCTGACTTATTTTTCTGATTATGGAAGAAATGGATGCTTTTAAAAAAAGAAAATACACGGGGCTGGAGAAATGGCCCAGCACTTGCCTTGCAAGTACAAGGCCCTGATTTCATTTCCCAGTACCACATAAAGCCAGGTGTATCGGCCCACACCTGCAATCCCAGCACTCGCAGGCTGGACCAGTCTGGGCTACAGAGCAAGACCCTGTTCAAAAAAGATTTTTAAAAGTTGACATTCATTTTAAAAATATGACTAGGCACCAGGGAAAGGAATAAACATTTCCCCATGATCTCACACACAAGACAAAAAGAGCTTACTTCTTTGTAGACTCATGTTTCACAGCAGCATTATTCAAAATAACAAAAGGTAAAAGTAACTTAAGTGTCCGGAACAGACAAATGAATTTAAAAAAATGGGAAGGTACACTGCTGGAATCCCAGCTACCTGGAGACCAAGGTAGGAAGACCACAAATTTGAACCTAGCCCAAGCAATTTAGCAAGACACTTTTCGGGTGGGGGGGGGGGCGGGGGCGGGGAAGAATACAGGGCTGAAGGAATAGTGCAAAAGTTAAAGCACATGCCTAGCAATTCAAGGCCCTGAGTTGATTCGCCAGCACCACACAAAGCTGGGCGTAGCAGCACAGGCCTGTAATCCCAGCTCTCAGAAGCTGAGGCAGGAGAATTGCTGAGAGTTCCAGGTCAGCCTGAGCTCCATAGGGAGCTCAGGACCAACCAGGACTGCAGAGCAAGAGAGATTTTGTCTCTAAATAAATAAAATGGGAGCTGGAGGAATGGCACAGAAGTTCAAGTACTTGCCTAGCAAGTACAAGGTCCTGAGTTCAATTCTCCAGCACCACATAAACTGGGCATGGGGTGGGTACATGCCTATAATTCCAGCACTTGAGGATAGGCATGAGTCCACAAGTCCAAAGCTAGCCTGCGCTACAAGTGAGTTCAGGACCAGCCCGGACGAGAAAGTGAGAACATGTTTCCAAAAAATTAAAATTAAAAATAAAAACCAGCTGGACATGTAGCTCTATGGCAGAATGCTTGTCTGGCATGTGCCAAGGACCTGGGTTCAATTAATAGTACAGGACATAAAATACAGAAAGAAAGTGGAAAGTTGGGTTTCCAGGAGCTGAGGAGAGAAGAAATGGGCATTGTTTCATGAGTACAGAATTTTAGCTTTGTGGGCTGAAGGAATGACACAGCAGTTAAAGCACTTGCCTAGCAAGTGCAAGGCCTCGGTTCGATTTCCCAGCACCAAATAAAGCTGGGCATGGTGGTGCTTGCCTGTAATCCTTGCACTTAGGAGGCTGAGGCAAGAGGACTGCTGTGAGTTTGAGGCCAGCCTGGGCTCTATAGTGAGTTCAGGACCAGCCTGAGCTACAGGGCAAGAACCTAACTCAAAAAAAAAAAAAAAAAAAAAAAAAAGACCAAAATGGAAATCTCTATCTGATAATAGAAACTTAAGCATCTTTTAGTCAAAAACAATGGCACTACCAGGCATGACTGGGCAGGCATATAATTCTAGCACTCCCTACCTTTTTTTTTTTTTTTTTTTTTTTTGAGACGGGGTATTGTTCTGTAATCCATGTGGTCCTGAACTCACTATGTAGCCCAGGCTGGTCTCAAACTCACAGCAATCCTCATACCTCAGCCTCAACAGTACTGGGATTAGAGGGTGTGCCACTATGCCCAGCTTATGTGGTGCTGGGGAACCAAACACAGGGCCTTGTGCTTGGTAGGCAAGTGCTCTAAAAGATGAGCTATGACCCCAGCACTACATTTTTACTTTTGGTTTTGAAACAAAGTCTTGCTAAATCACTAAGATGCCCAGAATAGGCTCAAACTTGCAATCCTCCTGCCTCAGCCTCCCAGAGTACTGGGATTATAGGCCTGTGCCTCTGGGCCTGGCTTTAAATTTTAAAGAACTAATATTTCTAGACATTTCTTCATATAGATATGTATATACACACTTTAAAAAAGACGAACATACTGTGCTGAAATCTGCCTTTTACACCTAACATATGAACCATGTGAAGCAAACATCTTTCTACTATATATAGCTCCCACCTAACTCTTTTTTAATGGTTGAAGTATCCATCACATGATTGCACCATAATTTAAACAGGCTGTTTTCAATTTTTCATTTTAAAAACATTGCAGTCAACATCTTCACATACATTCTCATGTTATCTTACTGGTTTTTACCTGCCCCTTTTCCAGTATCAATTTCCAGGACTGGAGGAATGGTACAGTGGTTAAAGTGCTTGCCTAGCAAGTATAAGTCCAAGTTTGATCTCCAGCACCACATAAACTGGGTTTGGTGGTACATGCCTGTAATTCTAACACTTGGGAGGCTGAGGCAGGAAGATTGCCATGAGTTCAAGGCTAGCCTAGGCTACACAGTGAGTTCAGGACAAGCTTGGGCTACAGAGAGGGACCCTGTCTCAAAAAAAAAAAAAAAAAAAAATTCTGATTCCCCACCAAAAACAAAACAAAACAAAACAAAACAAAACAAAACTACCTCCTCTTCACCCTAATATCCATACTGTCCTTGTACTCCCATCCCCAGACAATTTTTTTTTTTTTGAGACTAAGTCTTGCTTTGTAGTCCTGAACTCACTAGTAGTCCAGGCTGGCTTTGAACTCCCAAAAATTCTCTGCATGAGTTGGAGAAATAGCTCAGTAGCTAAACTGCTTGCCTACCAAGTGCAAGGCCCTGAGTTCAATTTCCCAGCACCATAAAAACTGGACGTGGCGGCACACACCTGTAATCCCAACACCTGGTAGGCTGAGGCAGGAGAATTGCCTGAGTTTGAGGCCAGTCTGGGATACATTAGTGAGTACAGGATCACCCTGGACTACATAGCAAGACCCTGTCTCAAAAAAAAAAAAAAAAAATCCTCTGCCTTAGCCTTCTGAGTACTGGGATTACAGGTGTGCACCACCATGCCCAGTTTATATGGTACTGGGAAATCAAACTCAGGGCCTTGCATTTAGTAAGCAAGTCCTCTAACCCTTGTACTATTCCTCTAGCCCCTTAGGCAACTTTTACTGTATGTGGCTAGGTTAGACATACTTATTCTTAGATTTTTTTTTTTTTTTTTTGTAATATTGAGGACTGAACCCAGGATCTTTGGGCTGAGCTACATGTCCAGCCCATTTTTATTTTTAGACAGAATCTCTCCAAGTTGCTAAATTACCCAGGCTAGGCTTGAATTTGCAGTCTTCCTACCTCAATTTCCCAGAGTGATAAGATTACAAGCATGAACATCCAACTTCAAACCTTATTTTTAGGGCTGGAGGAATGGCACAATGGTAAAAGCTCTTGCCAGGAAGCGTAAGGTCCTGGGTTCGATTCCCCAAAACCACATAAAGCTGGGCTTGGTGGCCTTGGTGGCCTATAATCCCAACACTTGGGAGGCTGACGCAGGAGGATTGCAGAGTTCAAGGCCAGCCTGGGCTACATACTGAGTTCAGGACCAGCTTGGGCTACACAGTGAGGCTCTATCCCAAAAAATTAAATAACTAAATAAATGTATTTTGTGGGTTTTTTCATGCTGCTATTGACATTTCTCCTACAATTACATTTTCTATTATTGCTTGCATAAAGTTAAGGCTTTTTTGAGGCAGATTGTGTTGCTCAGTGTTAATGCAACACTTAGGGTGCCTGAGGCCCAGAGTTCAATACTCAGCACCAAAAGAAAAAAAAGAAAGACGTTGCTTTTTCTCTTATAGCTGCAGTGTTCACTTAATCTCATTATATCTGAATATTTTAATTCTTTTGAATTTCTTCAACTATAATTGTATCACAGTCAATTATATCACCTAGGTAGTGATTAAGACTAAAAGATCTATGCTCAGGCTGATCAAAATAAAGGACTGAAATAAAGCATAACTCTGGGTAGGTATTTGTACCTCAGTTTCCTCATCCACAAGCTAGAGATCAAAACAGGACTTATGATATAACACTGGCCTGTAAATCCCTGCTATCTGCCAATAAGCAAATGCAAGGGGAATGGTGGTACTGAGGATTGAACCTCAGGCCCACCCCCTTATTTTAAAAAATTTTTAAACAGAGTCTCTGTAATTTGCTAGACTGCCTAGGCTGGGATCTTCTAGCTTCAGCCTTGGCATAGTCCTGGGGTTAAGACGTGTGACCCTTTTGTGGCAGTACACTGGTGTTCCTTTGTCAGCAATCATCTCTCTGTCTACTTCTCCAAAAGTGGAAGCCATCAGATTATCAAAGGAACTGTGATGTGGAGCTTACCCTCTCATGCCTTCACATACACACACAAGATTGTACTATCAATCTTCCCCTCTGGCTCTTGCATCTTCTTAGCCTTTCCCTTTCACTAGCTCTATGCCAATAGTTCTTGTTTGTGCTTAAAAAAAATTCACTTTATTCCTCAATTGCTCTCCAGCCTTCCCCCTGCCTCCTTTCACAGCCAAACTTCTTTGAGCCGCCTACACTTTGTCTTTCTCACATCCCACTCATACCTCATCTCACTGATACACTGCACTGAACCTTTGGGAGCTGCATTATAGATTCTGCCCCCACCATTTTACCAAATCTGCTCAGTGAGGTCCCTAGTGACCTCTCCTATCTATTCAGAGGACACGTTTTCACTTTAACTCGTCTCCCTTGACATCTCAGGAGTGTCTAGCAAAGCTGACCTCTTCCCTTATCCTTCATTACTACATGCTCCTTATTTCTCTCCTACTTCTTGGACTGTTTCTTCCGGGTACAGACTAAGTGAAACAGTCTTCCAAGAATGTGCAATGCAGTAGCCCTGATGATCTAAGTCTTTCTAAAAAATTCTCTCTGGAGCTTGGAGTACAGTTCAGTGGCTCAAGTACTTCCCTAGCATACACAGGACCTGGGTTTGATTCCCCTGCATTACATAAAGATTAGCTTGAGGGCTGGAGGAATAGTATAGGAGTTAAAGCACTTGCCTATTAAGTACAAAGCCCGGAGTTCAATTCCCCAGCACCACATAAAGCCAGACCTGGGCTTGGTGGCACATGTCGGTAATCCCAGTACTCAGGAGGCTGAGGCAGGAGGATTACCAAGTCCAAGGCTAGCCTGGGTGACATAGTGAGTTCAGGACCAGTCTGGGCCACAGAGTGAGACCCTGTCTAAAAAAAAATTTTTTTTAATATTAGCTGAGCACAGTGGTGGCACACACCTGTAATCTAACCACTCAGGTGAGAGCAGCCCACATTCTGGGTCCCCTTCTGACTATGTGAGCTTTTATACCCCTTTGGTCACCCTTCTATGTGTTTCCCAATAAAGTGCCTTCTCTATACTTTCCCTTGCTCATCCACAATTTCATATAAGGGAGAGGGTCTAGAGGAAGAGCACAGCTGCTATAGTGCTTGCACAGCAAGCGCAAGGCCCCAAGTTCAGTTCCTCAGCACCACATACACCCAGCATGGCAGCACATGCCTGTTAATCCCAGCACTTGGGAAGGTGAAGCAGGAGGACTGCCGTGAGTTCAAGGCCACCCTGGGCTACATGGTGAGTGCAGGACCAGATTGGACTACAGAGCAAGATCCATCCAGGTAGAATGCTGAATATTAGCGGCTTTGGCAGGATGGAGGCAGATTCCCACACTAAGCTAAATCTCCAGCCCATTTTTTATTTTATATTTTGAGACAGCAGAATCTAAATCACAATGTTGCCCACGCTGGGCTTTAACTTGTGATTCTCCTGCCTTAGCCTACCAGGGCACTAGGGTTTGTGTCACTACACCCAGCCTTGACTGCTAGTAGATTTCTTTAGAGACAGGACCTCACTCTGTAACGCAGCATGGTCTTGAACTCACTACATAACCCATGCTGGGCTCAAACTCACAGCAACCCTCTTGTCTCAGCCTAAGTGATGGGATTACAGGCATGTACCAACATGCTTGGCTAAATTCTTTTATGTGGTGCTGGGGAATTAATCTAGGGCCTTGTGCTGAGCTACCCCTCTAGCCCCAATATTGATGGCTTTATAACAAGGGGAAGAAAGCCAGATATGGTGGCCCAAACTGTAAGCCCAGCTATTCAGGAGATTCAAGCAAGAAGATCCACAGCTAAAGGCGAGCCTGGACAATGTTACAAGATCAAGATCATCTTTCAAACTTTTTAATCTATTTGGAAGGGTCTGGGGCTAGGGAGATAACCCCTTCCCAGTGATTAAGCACTTGTTTAGTCAAGAAAATTGCAAATTTAAGCTCAGCCTAGGCTATGTGGTGACTCAGACCCTCTCTCAAAATCAAAAACAAAAAATAGGCTGGGAATGTAGCTTAGTGTGAAGACCCTGGGCATGATCCTCAGTATCACCAAAAGAAAAAGAAAAAAATAAAAAGCACTTGGCTGGTTCAATCCCCAGGACTGCAGAAGAGGAAGAAAAAGAAGAGGAAGGAGAAAGGGAAGAGAAGGACGGAGGAAATGATGAGAAGAAAGAACAGGAGGAGGAGAGAAACCATGAGAGACAATTCGTGCTCCCTATTTCTTGCTACATTAGTGCCCTGAGCACCATGAGATTCTGTTAATAGGAGAGTCATTATCAGGTGTAGGCCCTGAACCTCCAGAGTTATGAGTTAAATAAACCTCAGCTCTTCATAAAGTTATGCAGCTTCAGTATCTAGTTATAATAATGAAAATATAGTCTACAATATTCAACAACTATTTTTAATCACCATTATTGAACGACTACAAAATAAATGTGAGGAACAATGAGACCAAGTAAGAATAAAAAATACTTGAACTTGAGCTGAAGGAATGGCTAAGCAGTTAAAGTACTTGCCCACCAAGTACTAAGTACTCGAGTTTGATTCACCTGCACCACATAAACCAGGTATGGTGGCGCACACCTGTAATCCCGGCACTCCGGAGGCTGAAGCAGAAGGACTGCTATTTAGGCCAGCCTGGGCTCCATAGTGAGTTCAGAACCATTCTGGGCTACAGAGAAAAACCCTGTCTCAAAAAAAAAAAAAAAAAAAAAAAAAAAACCTTGAACTTTCAGAAACCATATTTTTTAATTTATTTTTTGTTTTTGAGACAAGGTCTCACTCAAATCTAGGCTGGTCCTGGATTTACTATTAAGTCCAGGTTGTCCCTGAACTCAGAGCAATCCTCCTGCCTCAGCCTCCCAAATTCTGGGATTACAAGTGTGTGCCACCAGGTCTGGTTTACATGGTACTGGGGAATTGAATTCAGGGCCTTGCACTTCCTAGGTAAGTGCTCTAACTTGCTGTGCAATTCCTCCAGCCCTGCAGCCTTTTTTTATTTTTTTACTTTTTGAGGCAGGGTCTTCCTGTGTAGTCCAGGCTGTTTCTGGACTTGCCATATAGCGCAGGTTAACCTGAAAGTCAGGCAATTCTCCTATTTCAGCCTCCCACATGCTGGGATTACAGGTGTGTGCCACCACACTCAACTTTCAGAAACCATCCTTTAATGAAGCGCGCACGCGTACACACCACACCCCAAACCTGCCGCCTGATTAAAACTCTTTGATGGCTTCCTCTGCACTTAATATAAATCCAAACTGGGCCCAGTGGTTGAGGCTGAAAAGATCTCAAGTCCAAAACCGGCAAAGTAGGAACTTAGATCCTGTCTCAAAAAAAAAAAAAAAAAAAAAAAAAGAACACAGAAAAGGGGCTAGGGATGTAGGTCAGAGCAAAGGAGCAAAGGCCCTGTGTTCAATCCCCTGTACTACAAAAAAGCGGGAGAAAGCAGCTGCTTATCTCTCATGTATCAACTAGTCGGATCACTTCTACTTTTTTTTTTTTTTTGGAGAGGTAGTCCAGGCTGTTCCAGAACTCACTATGTAGCCCAACCTAGGCTCAATCTCACAGGCAATCCTCCCGCCCCAGCTTCCCAAGAGCTGGGATTATTGGTGTGAGCCAACAAGCCCGCCCAGCTTGCTGGGGAACCGAACCCACAGCCTTAGGCATGCTAGGCAAACGCTTTAGCCACTGAGCTGTGCCTCGGCCTCCATCTTCATTTCTGAGTTTTGTCTCCAGCAAACCGGAAAGCCCTACGGACTTCCAAGAACCCTGCACTGCTTCCCTCGGGCTTTGCACTCATTTCCCAGCCAATACAGAAGGCAGCCTTAGTGTCTGGATCCGGAAGCAGCTACACGGGGATCTGCGACCATCCTCGCCTCTGAAAATCTCAATCAAGTGCTTTCTCTGAGCAGTCTTCTGTACTATCCAAAATAATGGCTCAAATCGCAATTAATTCCTGCTTAGGGGTCTGCCTCCATAAACAGGAGTTCCCCAAGGGCAACGCGTTCTTTTTTGCCCGTGGTGACCGGCCCAGGGCCCCGGCTCATAATAAATGCTTAAGGATACTCCTTTTAATAATAATAATGAACCTACCAAGTACTGGAGACTTAACCTGTATGGATGTTAATATAAATGTGCTTTATAATAACCCTACATGACAGATGTTGTCGTTCTCCCCATTTTGCAGGTGAGAACACTGACACCCAACGAAGTGAGATCTCTCTGCCTCCAGAAGAGTGGCCCACGCGTACACTGTCCGCAGTTTCGAGTCATTCCCCGGTCCCCGAATAGGAAGGGCTGTAAACGACACTTCTGAACGACGCAAGGAAAACACAAAAATACAACGAGCTCCCTAACGCACGTACCACCCAAGTGTGGGGCGAGGTCAAGGGGCAGCGGAGGCGCCGCCGCGCGCGGCGCCGCGGGGGTAACGCCGGTCTGGCCCTCGCGCCCTCCTCCGCGGTCCCCGCGACCCGTCCGCGCCCGCCCGGTCCCGCTCACCTGCAGTCCCGCCGTCTCCGCGCCTCGCCGAGCCGGGCGGCCGGCACGCAGCGCCTCCCGAGGGCCGCCGGCGCCGCAGCCGGCAGCCGAGCCGTTGCCGTGGAGACCTGAGCGGCCCGAATTCCCGCGGCGCTCGCGCTACGGCGGCCCGGATGGGACCAGGAGGGTTTGAGTGCCTTCAGCTGCGCGGAGTGGGCGGGGCACGGAGGAGGGCGGGGTGGAAGCGGCGTCCCGTGCCTCGTGCGGTGGGAGTTCCGTTTGGCAGCGCAGGTTTTGACCCCGGGACAGGTGGAGAAAGAGGTCAAGGGGAGGACTTGCGCCTTGGATCTGCCTGTGCTTCAGTTTCCCTTTTCTGTAACCTAAGAAGGCGACTCTTTGCGGGAGGAAAGGGTCCTTCAGGCAGAAAGAAAAATAAACACTTGCTAAATGGGAATAGTTAAAGATTAGAAAATTGGGAGCTGGAGGAATGGTAGAGCGGTTAAATCGCTTGCCTAGCAAGTGCAAGGCTCTCGGGTCGCACATGAGCCGGGTGTGATGGCGCACACCTGTAACCCCAGCACTTGGGAGGCGGAGGCAGGAGGACTGCCCTCAGTCTAAGGCTAGGGTGGACTCCGCAGTAAGTTCAGGATCAGCCTGGGCTACACAGCGAGACCCTGTCTCAGAAAGTAAATAATTATAATCTGAAGGAGTGTTGGGGCAGAGAGTGAATCTACTTGTATCTTTGGGTGAGGAGTGGATCACCAGAATTAATTTCAATATGGAAAATAATTTGTAACCAACGATTACACGTACAGGAATAACCCTGCAAATATACTGGAATCTGAACACAAAGTTCGTTACGCCATTGTTAGTAAAAGGAAAGGGCTGGGACTAGACAAAAATGTCCGTTAGCAGCGGACTGAGTAAATTACTATGAGAGGAGAGTGTGTACACACAGTTTTCTTTTTCTTCACCAACCTGGTGGTTGTGCCGTGTACTTGTTCATCGCTCTTGTCACCACTAGAGCGAAAACTTTCTAAAGGGCAGGCTGTTTTCTCATCCCTGGAAGTAGTGTCTCATCCCTGGACCTAGTTAAGGGGTTGATAAGTATTGATTAATTGAATAAGAAAATAAAAGCCGTGTAAAGCAGCACACATTTGTAATGCTAGCACCAGTGAAAAGGAGCGGTGGGGAGTATCCTAGCATGTGTGCATGAGAACTCTGGAAAGAGAGCTAGAGGGGTCATTTCTTTGTTTTTTGAAGTATTGGGGATTGAAGCCAGGTCTTTCTCACTGAGATATATCCCATCTCTTTTTTAATTATTATTTTTTGTTTTTCTTTTTTCAGTGTAGCCAAGGCTGGCCTTGGACTCAGGTCAGTCAGCATGCCTCAGCCTCCAGAGTGCTGTAATTACAGGTGTTCAACACCACGCTTGGCTTATGTGGTGCTGGGCAATCAACTTGGGTACTTAAGCCCTTGGCGTAGAGCTTGCTAGGCAAGCGGTTTAACTACTGAGCCATTCCTCCAGCCCTGAACCCAGGGTCTTGAGCTTGCTAAACAAGTGCTTTAACCAATGAGCTATTCCTCTATCCCCGTGTGACCACTGGAGAGATTATGTCAACTTGAGGTGATCAGGAACCAGGCCTGGATTTCGTTTTGGGAACCAGCCTGAATTAGAGTGTGTGATCTATGGGCCAGCGAATGAGGAAACAATACCCACCCACTTGTGGGAAGCCAAACTGGGAACTTGAGCTGTATAAAAGGAAGAAGAAAAATTGTTACAGCTTTTTCCTCTGGGGAGGTACTGGACTTGATGGGACTTGGCTTCCTGTTTGTGATGTCACAAGGAGCTGCCTCTGCCTCTGCCATGGACTTCTATTGCTGCCGGCCATCCCTGAAAGAACTGTGACCTTCTGAAACTGTGAGCAAAAATAACCCTTTCCTCCCCTAAGTTTGTGGATGTTGGGTATTGAGTCACAGCAATGAAAAATTAACTAAGACACCCTGAAATAGTTTTTTAAACCAAGTATGTGAATTATCTTTTCAAACAATCCATGGGGCCTGTGTATTGACTGCACACACCTGTGGTATGAACCATACTGGGCTACCTAGCTTCTTCAAGGCCAGCCTAGACTATAATGAGAACCTATCTTAAAGAGCAAAAACAGAAAACAATATATAGGTAGGTAGGGTACAATCTAGTTTTGACAATGAACATGTGAGAAAAGCTGCTTCTCTTCTACAAGACACATTGTTGAGGGGATGCTGTAAGAGGTAAGAAATTGGGGTAGATGATCCCAAGGATCTGCCATTCCCCTATTTGCCAACTAGAGGAGAAACACTTGACTATGAATTTATGGTTAGAAACATCAAAACACAGGCAGGATCCTACATGTGTGAGGACAAATACTTCCAGGATATATATATATATTTGAACCAAGTAGGCATGGTACTACATGTCTATAATCCCAGCACTCCACAAGGCTGAGGCAGGAGAATCTCAAATTGGAGCCAAGCCTGGATAACTTACTGACTTAAGGAGACTCTGTCTCAAAATAAAAATAACAATGAACTGGGCATGTAGCTCAGTGTCAAAGTACTGAGCTTCAACTCCACAAATAAAAACTTTAAAAATAAATAAAATTTAAAAAGAGGCAGAGAATGTAGCTCAGTGCAAAGGCCTGGGTTCAATCCTCAGTACAGGAAGGCAGAAGAGAAACAAACACAGGGAAAAAAGAAAAAGAAAGCACATGCTTATAATCCCAGCTATTCAAGAGTAAGGCAGAAGGGTCACAGGTTAAAGGTCATCCTGAGCAATTTAGGGAGAACTTATCTCAAAGTAAATAAGATAAAGGCTGGGGTTGTAGGTCAGTGGCAGACCACTTTGCCTAGAATGTGTGAGACTCTAGGTTTGATCCCAAGTACTCAAAAAATAAAAGAAATATTAATACAGCTTTGTAAAAATTATTAATCCATCCTTGTTAATTCCACTTTGCCCATAGTAAGTTATTCTTGGGGTATAAAAAAAAAGGTGAAATTGATTTGTATGGCACATTTTTTTTTCTGGTAGAGGATAGAACACAGGTCCTTAACTCTAAGCTATGTTCCTGGCTCCTTTTTATAAAAAGACAAAAGATTTATGCAACCTGAAGAGAAACCAGCCCACTTCCTTTTTTTAATTGTTTGAGACAGGGTCTCACCAAGTTATCAAGTTGCCCAGGCTGGGATCTAACTTCTGCCCCTCCATCCTCACACCTCACCCTCCCCGAGTGCTGGGATTGTGGTACCGCATCACTGAGCCAAGCTGATGTAGCACATTTTTAGTATTTTTCTCCAAATCAATTCCAGTTATGCACATTCCTTCCAGCAGAATAAAGTTTAGGTTATCTTTGCATCTTCATTAGCTACAGCTTTCCTGTTCTGGCAAGTACTGTGGGATAAACTTTATCTAAAGTTGTCTACTTCATACATTTGTGTGTGTGTGTGTGTGTGTGTGTGTGTGTGTGTGTGTGTGTGTGTGTGAGACAGGGTCTCACTCTGTAGCCCAGGCTGGTCTCGAACTCATTATGGAGCCCAACGCTGGCCTTGGACTCACGGCAATCCTCCTACCTCACCCTCCTGAGTGCTGGGATTACAGGCGTGCACCACCACACCCGGCTTTATGTGGTGCTCAGGAATCAAACTCAGGGCTTTGTGCTCAAGCACTTTAACTGTTATGCCATTCCCTAGCCCCATACATTCTAAATAGTAATCCTTGATTTGATACATATATCACAAACACACACACATACACACACACACACACACACATACACACACACATTAATTTTTTCAAGTACACATACAAATTTAAAGTAAGAAAAAGAAAATGAAAAATCATTCAGCTGGCCATTAGACCCAGTGTTGCCAGCAGAAGATAAACAGTGAGCACAGAGTGTGTCAGGCAAGACCACTCTGTAGTTGGAATGACTCAAGCCAAGGCCATTTTGGCCCTGCAGGTGTGACACAACACCCTCCTTTTCAGATATGAGTGAGTGCTGCTCCTTTTCCAATGACAAATCAGACTTCGCTTTAATCATCCTATCTCCCGGATAAAAATTCCTAATGTGTCCAATCATCAAGCAGCCCCAGCTCCTTGACTATGCCCAATGCAAAAGTATTCCCTGCCACGGGGCACAGTGTATGAAAAGCTGGTGGCGCGGGTGGTAAAAGAATTTACCTATACTCTAAAAAAGACAGGAGTTTATTCACATAAGAGTGCGCTGCCAGCAGAGACAGCCAGTGAGAGTTGCAAGGGAGAGAAAACTATGGATAGGCTTGGTGAGGGAAAGACGTGGGAAAAAGCTCTAGAATCCACTTTGGGGATTGTCTCATTTCGCCTAGATCCTTTTTAGAAGCTCCTGTGATTAGGGCCATGTCCTGGGGTTATAAAACATTTCAGAGTCCTTTGCTTACTGACTGAGACCCACCTACTCTGATTAGGGTAAGCATGATTTAGCCTTTGCTTACAAAAGGACCTTTTAGGCTGTCTGGTGTGATTTAATTGCTTAAGGAACTAAACTAAGGAAGGGAAGAGAGGGACCTTGAGAGATACAGTTGCCCTGCAATCATAAGGGAGGCCTTATCTCATTTTGCTTTCGCCAGCCCTGAAGTGTTTTACAGCTGTCTGCACTTGCAGGCAGAGAATTTAAACGCTGTAGTCACTGCATTCCCTACTTCCTTGTGTTACAGACCCTGAGTTGGGTGGGCTAGGTCACCTGCATCGTCTCATGGCCCAGGACTCTTGTCCAGTCGAAAACTAAGTGGATGGAATCTGACACAAAGCAAAGCAAAACTAAAGTTTGTTAAGGCACATAAGTAAAAACAAAACAAAACAAAATCTTTCAGCTGAGAGAGGCTCTGAATGGGAAAAAAATTCTGGCTGCTTCAGGATTTGGCTTTTTAATGGAGTAGTGATCTCCTTTGTGTTATTCTCACTCCCAACCTTTTATTTTTAACGTTTGTGATTTCGGCTGTTTATCTGAGGCATGCAGGTGGACTGCAGGCTTCCCTTAATTGTGTGGTCCAGCTATGGGCGGGCTTGACCCTTCCGGTTGGAGCCCAACCACTTTTGTTTACAATTCCGATTGCCCCGCCCCTGAGAACCTTCGGGACTCTTGCTGCTTTTGAACTGGATTAAGACCAAGGAGTGAGAGAGATCCCATGGCGGGGATTCTTCGATCATTTAAAATCAGTTCTGAAGGTTTATTCACCACCGAGTATGGTGGTGAATGCCTGTAATCTTAACTTGGGAAGTTGAAGCTGAGGAATGTCGTGTATTCTAGGCCAGCCGAAATTACCTAGGGAGTTAATACCAGCAAGACCCCACCTCATTAAAAAACAAAACAAACAAACAAAAACTACAGAGCAAGACTCTGTCTCAAAAAGAAAGAAAGAAAGAAAACATTCATCTTTTCTTTAACTTGGACTCATCCCTTGGTTCACAAGGACTTGGAATGTAGCTCAGTGTTTAGATGTGCCCAGCATGCTCAAGGTCCTGGGTTCAAGGTACAACAACAAGAATTAAGAACCCCTGGCAGTTTATTGAGCAAAACTTTTACGCTATCTGCCATATAGGGGAGGGGACTAAAGGAATGGGGCAATTAGATGGATTGCGGTGGTAGCCGAGATCAGGCAGGGTGGGGGCAGTGGCTGAGGGGAAGAAATAAAGGACAGTGGTGGGGTGATGATTAACTGCTTCATTGGCACCCCCCAGGCAGAGTGGGGCACTGTGTTAACTCGAGTTTAGGTTAACTTGTAAGAGAATGTTGAGATAAGGTAGATGCAGGCATGTGTGAAAGGGAGGGGTCTTCCCTGAAATTGGCCAGGTGGGGGTCGCAGGGCACCAGTTGAGATGTAACAAGTGCATCAGAAAACCGTTCCGATGCTGTTCTCCAACTAAACTTACTTTCCATTTACCGCAAAAAAACCTACCTTCTCCTTAAGTAGTAAGTAGTAAATATACTTTATTTTTTTTTCCATGTTAGAAATCAAAGCTTCTTACATGTTAGGGAAGTGTGCTGTCCTTACATTCCCACTCACAGCCCCTCAATATACTTTCATGTGTTATTTTATTTATTTTTAGGATAGGGTCTCGCTCTGTAGCCTGGGCTGGTCCTGAACTCACTATGGATCTCAGGCTGGCCTTGGACTCATGGCAGTCTTCCTGTCTCAACCTCCCGAGTGCTGGGATTACAGGTGTGCGCCACCACGCCCAGCTTATGTGGCGCTGGGGAATCAAACCTGAATACTTAGTGCTGAGCCATTCCTCCAGCCCTATACTTTCACCTTTTAAGTTTGTTCTATTTATTTAGTGGTACTGGTAAGGTAGATTCTTGTAGATCATGAGAGTAGGTACCAGGGCTGGGCCTGAGATATTCCCTAAGATAGGAACACGTCAACAAAAGGACAGGAATGTAGGGCAAAAGTCAAGAAAAGGAGAAAGAGACACCTTGGAACGTAGGGCTAATGGTGAACATGCTTGGGTGAGGGGCTGTAATTATGGTTACAGACTTCTTCTACCAGACTTTGTGGTGCCACAGTTTCAAAGTCATATCTGAGGCTCTCGGATTTGATCTACAGCCAGTAAACTGGTTTTTATGCTAATGTGTACCAATCAGTAAAGGCCAAATAGGAAAAGAAAAATAAGTATGCATGATCTATAGAAAAACTATAAAAGATGACTATAACTGCTAAATAATGGCTGTGCTGTAACTCTTCCTCTGCTTATTGGTTCAGTTCCCACTGTTTTCTTTGTATTTCCTTCACACTTCTTTCAATAAAGCTACTTTCTGCTTCCAAACTGTCTCTGTGTTGGCAGTGTTCATTCTACAACATCAGCAGAACACGAACCCTAGTTTGAGCACTCCAGCATCCCTGGAGATTAAGCCCAGAGACATCACACTGAGGTACGACCATAGCCTTTCATTTACTTTTAAATTTTGGATTTTGAGAAAGGGTCCTGCTAAGTTGTGCAGGCTGGGCGGGAATTTCTGATCCTCCTGACTCTACTTCCCATAGTGCTGTAATTACAGGCTTGCACCACTGGCCAGCTCCTTCAATATTCTTTTTTTCATTTTCTTTTGAGACAGGGTCTCACTCTGTAGACTAGGCTGTTCCTGAATTCACAATGTGGTCTATGCTGGCCTACAACATACAGCAATCTTCTGCTTCAGCCTCCAGAGTGCTCGGACTACCGGTCTGCGCCACTGCGCCGTTTATGTGGTGCTGGGGAATGTAACTCGGCCCTGTGCTTCCTACGCAAGCGCCCTAAGCTGTTGTGTTCCTTCGGCCGCCCCTCAATATACTTTTATTCAAAAAACATTTCCCCGTATAGTTCACTCCTTCACAATAACACACTTGAAGGACCCCAGCTTAATAGCTTAGTAGTAGTGCACCCCCCACTCTAATTTCCTAAGTCGATTACCCAGCTTAAACAATATCTCTCTTGTCCACATCCAAGTTGCCAAACAGAATATCTGTGGCTGGACACCTGGCCCCCAAGAGGAATGGAAAAGTACCAGAAAAACACCCTAGGTAGGGGAGGGGGTCTAAAAGGAGCGTAGTGAAAAAAAAAAAAAATACAGAATCTTCTCAGGCTGTTGCCCAGGGACAAAAGTGGGTTTTCTTCATTGATATCACACTTCTCCATTCTCAAGGCCAAGCCGTTATCTAGTGGTTTAGTTAAAAAGTCTTTTTCGGGCCCCAGCTGGGTGGAGGAGGGTTGGCTAACGGTGGCTCTCGGCAGCTGGGTGGGGGAAGGTTGGCTAACGACTGTTCTCGGTTCCCAACATTGAGTCAAGTTAGCACCGTATCTGATCTCCATGGTAACTACACGGGCGCGGGCTTGTCCACCCTAGCCTCATTTAAAATTGACCAATAGAGACCCAGTAACTACGCGTCTCTCGCTTCTGTAACCACGCTTATGCTCCCCAGCCCTATAAAAACTTCTAGCACAGACCCAGCGGCACGCCAGTCCCCTCGGAGGAACTGAGCGCCCCAGGTACCTGTGTAACTGAATAAACCTCTTGCTGATTGCATCCGTTCGAGTGGTCTCGACTGATCCTTGGGGCCGGGGTCTCTCCCGAGGGAAGACACTCCACGGGGGTCTTTCACACTATGGCGTAGTCAATTTATCTTCATTATTGATCTCCTCTTAACTAGGTCACAAATTCTATGAGGGTGGATACTGCGTGTCTGTACACTTCCAGCTGGCGCCCCATGACTCCCAAATCTATGCACCCTACGGGATCACAGCGAAGGCAGGAAAACTGCGCAGCTCTGGCAGCACCCGACTGACTTAGCCCCGCCTTCCCTTCGGTTGCTCCTCCTACTCCTCGGCCAACCAATGACAGATGCCCTCTCGGTAGCTGCCGGTGAGGGCACTGGGCGGGGGCCACACAATGACGCCAGCCGCGGGTGTTGCGAAGGGTGGGCCGTATTTCCGGCCTGAGGAACCGTCGCGTTTTGGGGTTGACGCCTCACTAGCAAGTTACCACCGCGCAGGGCGGCCCCCGACCAGCCACCTCCGTCGCCAGTGTCACCATGGGGGCTGTTCTGGGGGTTTTCTCCATCGCCAGCTGGGTGAGTTCGGAACCGCGGTTCTGGAGGAGAGGCGGTGGGGAGTCCCACTCCCAGATCCGAATAGGCCTTGGACCCAGAGGCCTGCAGGGAGTAGGGCTAGGGCCTGGGCTGCGGAGGGCTCCGGGTCCTAGGCCCAAATCTGCCTATCTCTGGGTCCGGATTGAGCGGCCCAGCTCGCCTTCCGTGTTTGTGTGCCAAACTCGGAAGCCCAACCACTTTTGTTTACAGTTCCGATTGCCCCGCCCCCGAGAACCTTCCGGACTCTTGCTGCTTTTGAACTGGATTAAGACCAAGGAGTGAGAGAATCCCCATGGCGGGGATTCTTCGATCATTTGATATCTGTTCTGAAGGTGGCATCACTTAATTTGGGATGACTTGAATATTTTTTTTTCTCAGTACGGGATTGGCCAAAGCTACAGAGTATGTGGCAAAATTAGAATTTAAACCTTAAGCTAAGGGGTACAATAGCTCTGGTGCAAGGGAACGGTGTGTGGTTTATTATTTAATAATGGGATCTGTGGCTGAACGTTTTGGGGCCTCTACAGGTCATTTGTCTATGAGGATAAACACTCTAGCATGCATTCCTTCCTTAGAGAGTTGTGCGGATAAAGTAAATAAGTTAATCGAATCATTTGTAAATGATACAAATTTTAAAAAGGAAATTTTAGGTTCTGTGAAAGAGAATATGCAGAATTCCCATGTAAACAGGCTTCACAGTGTTACCTAGTTTGGAACAAAAATCTCCACCTGGAAAGCCCCCATGGGACGGAATTGGACGCTTATCCTATAATGTGAGAAAGAGAATAAGAATTTTTTTTTAAAATCTGACTTTTAAGAAGACTACAAAGGGAGAGCTCAAAGAATGTTTTTAGGCGAAATATCTTAGGTCATCCACCTTACTGAGTGTAACACTAGAAGTGAGTCATTGTGTTTTAAATATGTGTATGGAACCAAACCCTGAACTTTCTGTAGGTTTTTGGTTTGTTTTGTGTTGTTTTTGAGACAGGGTCTCGCTTTGTAGCTCAGGCTGGTCCTGAAATCACTGTAAGCCCAGGCTGGCCTTGGACTCAATTGGCAGCCCTCCTGAGTGCTGGTATTACAGGCATGCGCCACCGCACACGGATTTATGTGGTGCTGGGGAGCTGAACTCAGGGCCTTGTGCTTGTGAGGCAAGGGCTGCCCTTCTCTAGCCCCAATTTTTTTTTTTTTTTTTGAGACTGAATCTTGCTCTAGTCCAGGTTGGTCCCGAGTTCACTGTGTAGCTCAGGCTGGCCTTGAGTTCATGTCAGTCCTACTTTAGCCTTCTGAATGGTGGGATTACAGGTATACACCTCCATACCCTGCTAATCCCAAACTTTCTGTATATTCACAAATTCCACAAATTCCTCCCTCCAAAAAAAGACATAAATATGTCTAGCCCTGGCTACCAAACACACCTCCATTACCATCTCAGGGAGGCTCACATTCCGTGTAACATTAAGTTTCTTAAGTTTTACATGCCTTTCTGTTCTTCTAATGAGGCTTTCTACTCTCCGAGTTTGTACTTTTTGGGAAGGTGCGATAAAAACCTCAACTAACAGATATGTACATTAAAATTACTAATGTAGCTCTGTATTCTCTGTGACCCAAAATTGTTGTAACTTTCTGTAACCCTAGGTTATAAATTTATCTTCTGGTGTCTTGTACTTAGTGAATTCCAGGAACTGCTAATGGCTTTTTTTTTTTTTTTTTTGCTTTCACCCTTAACAGCATGTTCCTGGAGTCATACATAAGACAAAAGGCTTAATGACCCCTTATATCCTGACTCCAGGCATAGCCGCAGCCTGCCAAGAGGCACACAACAGCCCCCCAAAAGTAACAGCTGGGTGTCAGACCATGATTGGTTATTTTGAAATGTAACAAGCCCAGCTGGACATCTGGTTCTAATAGGGTACTTTATAGTGATGTAATAGCTTGCCAAAAATAATGCTATGTTGTACCCCCCAACTCTGCGTGTCTTTGGAGTGTGTACTTTAAACTTCTGCCTAACCTTTGCTGAGCCTCTCTCTATATATTTTTTGAGACAGGGTCTCACTCTGCAGCCCAGGCTGGTCCTGAACTCATTATGGAGTCCAGGCTGGCCTTGAACAGGTGTGCACCACTACACCCAGCTTATGTGGTGGTGGGGAATCGAACTCGGGTACTTAGCATTTGACTCAGCACTTGCTAGGCAAGCACTTTAACCACTGAGTCATTCCTCCAGCCCTTGCTGAGCCACTTACTAGTCTTGAAAATGTTTTTTTCTGTGATGCAAGTCAGTGGATCTATTCCATGGACAAGGTAGGCCTGGGTTCCTGTGTCAGTTTTGGGGACTTCTTGCATCCTGTTCCCTGACAGTGGTGATGGGCAGGAAAGAAGTTTGTCTTTGTTTTATTTTTGAGACAGAGTCTTTTTCTGCAGTCCAAGCTGGTCCTAAACATGCTGTGTAGCGTAGGCTGGCTTTGAACTCACAGCAGTCCTCTTGAGTGTTGGGATTAGAGCCTTTTGCCACCGCACCGGACTTATGTGGTGTTGGTGAATGAACTCAGGGCCTTGTGCTTGCTAGGAAAGCACTCTAACTGCTGTACTACTACACATTGAGAGAAACAGATAAAGAGGTTTGAGACCAGTCTTCCAGGGGGTTGACAAAGGGTTTTTTTTGTTTGTTTTGAGACAGGGTCTCTCTCTCTCTCTCTCTGTAGTTCAGGTTGGTCCTGAATTCACTGTGTAACCACCCAGGCTGGCCTTGGAACTCACAGCAATCCTCCTGCCTCGGCCTCCCAAGGGCTGGGACTACAGGTGTGTGCCACCACATCCGGTTTATGTGGTGCTGGGGAATGGAACTTTGGTACTTAGCACTTGACTTAGTACTTGCTAGCAAGCGCTTTAACCACTGAGCCATTCCTTCAGCCAGGGATTGGGGTTTTTTAGGAAAGAGGGACAAAGGCGGGGGAGGGCTGGCAGTTTGCTTAGCCTAGGTAATTTTGATCTGGTTGATGGCTATCTCATGCAGCCTTTTCCAGGTTCTGGGAGAGCACTTATGAAAGGGAAAATTTTCCCAATGGCAGTGCTGGTCTTGCTCCATGCAGGCAACCCCCTGGGAACTTAAACTCATGCACCCTCTCAGGCCCTGCTTTGCTGAGTGTACTGCAAAGACCCACAGGATGGTCGGATAGACCCTGTTCTTGGAACCCTGCTGCTAGATGGAACATAGTGCTAAATCTTGGAATAACTTGACCCCAACTTCCTGGAACAGAAAATTACTGTGTATGCTAGGTTAGGAAATTATTGTGGATGCTATGCTCCGTTTGCCTGTTTGTAGTTTACTTGTTTGTAACAGTATAAAAAGCCCTACCAGACTGTGTTCGGGGCACGACTCCTTTCTGATGTTGGGTCCCAGTGCTCTGGTCCGGGACAATAAACTTTTGCTCTCTCGTTAATGGTGAGTCCCGGGTGCTCAGTCTCTGCCCAACACTTATCTCTTGAGGGAGCAGTCTGGTTCCCATTGGGAGGTGATGGCTCCTGCTTGAAGGACAGTGTCATTTCCTCTCGTGAGGTAATTGCTTCCTTTCGTTTGTAGGAGGTGATCTCATCAGTGATGGTCTGTGAGGCTTTGCTTTTCCTGAAATCTGAGGTGGCTATAGGTTTAGGACAGTGACTGCAGACTTCTAGTCAATTGCTTCAGGGTACTAGAATTGGACATTGTAAAAACTGACAACTGAATGTCACTGCAAATCCTGAAAATTACTCTTATCTTGCTGTTCTTTGTCTTGAAGGAAAATGAGATAGGTGAGTTAAATCTAGGGGTAATAAACCTTACAACAACATATTCTTCTTTTAAAAAAAAATATATATATATATATATATATATAGGAGTGAGCTGTTTTGCTTTGGTCCTGAATTCACTTTTGTAGCACAGGCTGTCCTCAAACTCTTGGTAGCCCTGCCCACCTGAGAGCTGGGATTATAGGCATGCAGCATCATGCCCAGCTAATGTGGTACTGGGAAATCAATCCAGGGGTCTGGTCATTCTAGGTAAGTGCTTTAACCACTGTGTTACACTGTTACACCCCAGCCCACAGAAATTTTTTTTTTTTTTTTTGAGACAGGGTCTTGCTCTGTGACCCAGGCTGGTCTTAGAGCTCACTATGGAGTCCAGACCAGCCTTGGACTCATGGCAGTCCTTCTGTGTTAGCCTTCCGAGTGCTGGACTAACAGGCGTGTGCCACCACACCTGTCTTTATGCGGTGCTGTGGAATCAACTCAGGTACTCTAACCACTGAACAATTCCTCTAGCCCCATAAAAGACAAATGGGTTTTTAGGAAAATAAACAGAAGGTAAGATTGGATAATGATTTTTTACACCGGTATGAGATTTTCTTTTCCCCCATGGCTTTAAAAACTCTCTTGGAGGGGCTGGAAGAATGGCTCAGCTGTTAAAGCACTTGCCTAGCAAGTGCTATGTCAAGTGTTAAGTACCTGAGTTCGATTCCCCAGCATCACATAAGCTGGGCGTGGCGGCGCACGCCTGTAATCCCAGCACTCGGGAGGCTGAGGCAGGAGGATTGCCGTGAGTCCAAGGCCAGCCTGGGCTCCATAGTGAGTTCAGGACTAACCTGGACTACAGAGTGAGACCCTGTCTCAAAAAAAAAATTTTTTTTTTTTCAAATAACTCTCTTGGAAAAGGAATTGATGGTAGCCTCATTTCCCAGGAGTTGATGCTTTTCGATAAACTGAGAACAGCTCTAAGGAGGCTTCTCCTTTTTTTTTTTTTTCAATCATAGTTCTGGAGATCAAATCTGTGGCTTCTCTGGCAATGCATTGTACATGTAAGCAACCTATTTACCAGTGAGCTACCCGCTAGCCTAAGGTTTATTTCCCCGTGTCTTGAATCTCAGAGGTCTTCAGCTTAACAATAATCTTATTCAAATGGTTTTCCACAGCTGTGAAACTGGAGCTACTGTATTGAATGCAGATAAAAACTCACAGTGGTGGCCTGAATCAAGATGAGAGTGAAGGATGCTGTGAAAGTGGTCTTTTGAAGGGATTAGTAAAAATGTGTCTTCTACTCTAGTACCTTTTTTTAAAAACAGATCTCCCTCTGTAATCCAGGCTGGCCTTTCAACTCACTGTGTAGCCCAGGTTGACCTGAAACTCAAGGCAACCTTCCTACGTCAGTCTCCTGAGTGCTGAGATTACATTCTTATGCCACCATGCTTGGCTAACTTTGTGGCGCTAGGGACTGTATCCCAGGGCCTTCTCTGTGCTAGGCAAGTGCTGTAACCGCTGAGCCATTTGGTTTATTCATTCGTATTTTTGGTCTTCGGATTGAACCCAGGACCTTCACTGATCTATATCCCCAGCCTTTTTTTGTTTGTTATAATTTTGAGACCAGGTCTTGCCAAGGTCTTGCTAAGTCACTAAATTGCCCAAACTGGGCTCACACTTGCCAACCTTCTGCCTCAGTCTCCCAGAGTGCTGTAATTACACGCATGTGCCATCATACCCAGCCAATTATTTTTTACTTCTTTCTTTCTTTTCTTTTTTTTTTTTTTTTTTTGAAGACATACTCTTGGCTGTAGTCCAGGCTGGTCCTAAACTCACTGTGTAGCCCAGGCTGGCCTGAACACCTGGCAGTCCTCTTGTTTTAGTCTCCTAAATGCTGGGATTATAGAGTATACTACCGTACCCATCTGGTGCTAGGCGATCAACCCAAGATCTCACTTCTGCTCTCAGAACTCCTGCTCTAATCCATGAGCTGTGCCTCCGGCCCAAATTTAATTTCATTTGTGTTTTTCAAGTACACCTTGTGCAGTTTCATGACAGTTACAGATAAATGAGTAGATGTATTTGCAGAACTGTGATTGGGTGATTTAAACAATAGTGATTTATTGTCTCTCACTTCTGTAGACTGTAAGTCTGAGATAGAAGTGTCAACAGGGGTGGTTCCTCCTGAAGTTAGTGAGAGAATCTGTTCCCTTCCCATCTTCTGGTGGCTTTGCTGATAATCTTTTACTTTGGTTTGTAGATCTCTGTCTTGTCCCATGGCTTCTCCCTGTGTTGCTAATTGATCTTTTTAGATGCTAACTGTATTGGGTTTTGTGTCTACCTTTACTCTTTTATAGCCTGTGTTAACCAATAATATCTACAGTGATTCTGTTTCTAAATAAGATCACAGTCTGAGGTACTAGAGATGCATGCTTTTAATCCCACCTTGGGAGGCCAAACAGCCAGAGAGGATCACCACTTGGGCTCAGAGTGAATTCAAGGCCTATCTCATGGCTGGGGAACATATCTCAGTGGTTAGAGGGCTTTCCTAGTGTGTACAAGGCCCAGGATTTCATTCCCCAGCATTACATAAAAATCATCTGAGGGTAGGGTTGCACCCCTCTAATCCTAGAGGCAGGAGGATTGCCATGAGTTCCGAGCTAGCGTGGACTACCTAAAGGGTTCAGGATCAGCTCAGCTTGGACTACTGAGCAAGATCCTGTCTCCAAAAAAAATTAAAATTGGGGATGGGGGGCACCACAATTTAACCTATAACAAATGGTAGGGAACTACTATGAAATAGAGTTGGTTGGGCAAAAACATAGCTAAAAGGGCTAGGATATATAACTCAGCGATTTGAGACTGGGCATAGTGGCACACAACATATCTATAGAAAATAAATGAATAAATAGGAAAAAATAAAGTCCTGCACCTCTGGGCCTGACATAATTAAAAAGAGAAGTAGCTATAAGGCCATAGGAATGTGAGACACACAAACCTGAAGGAAAACCAGTAGAGGTAGGGAGGATCCCTGGAAATGGAGCCCAGGGCCTTCATACCAAGCTATGTCCCCAGACCATTTTTGATTTTAGAGACAAGGTCTCACTTAATTACTGAGTTGCCCAGGCTGGACTTGTGTTGGACCTAGTGAGACCACCGACTCAACTTGTCTGAATTATAGCAGGCGTTTATTATGAGCTGGCTAGCGCTGTCTCGCTCAACAGTGAAGCTGATGAGAGCAGCCCTAACCTGTTACACTATCTGCGTTTTTTTTCCCCATCATATATATCTTTATAATCCCTTACCATTTTTGGCCCTCCACACCCTCCCTATCCCTCCTAACTCCCACTATCATACCCATTTCGTTCTATAGAATGCCTGTATTCTGGGCTTCCCAGTGTATGGTTTTTAAAGGCAAATCCCACTACCTGTTTTTAGGTGAACAGTCATTTGTTTTTGAAACAGGGTCTTGTTATATAGCCAAGGCTGGCCTTGGACTCACAGCAGTCTTCCTGTCTCAGCTTCCCCAGTGCTGGGATTACAGGCGAGTGCCAACATGCCCAGTTTGTGCTGCTGGGGAATTGAATTCAGGTACTTAGCACTTTTTGCTGAGCCATTCCTCCAGCCCCCTGTAGTCATTTATTTGGTAATTAAGCAGCACAGAACAGGCAAGTGGGCTGCTGAAATGGAATCAGGTAGTTAGCAAGCAGTCATAACCGAGTGATCATAAGATATTTTTCCTTAAAATTACAGGAGTAGCTTAACATTGGGTTTCGAGGGTTTCACAATAGATGAAGATTACCGGCAGAACATGTTAACAAAATATTTAGTCTTAGCTACCAAAGTGTGACAAGAATCACAGTGAGCAGTGGCTTTTCTTTTTTTGTGGTGTAGTTTCACACCTGAACCTGTGATTCTCCTGCCTTAGACTCCCAGAATGCTAGAATTATATGCCTGCCCAACCATGCATGGTAGTGCCGTTGTTTTTGATTGAAAGATGCCTTACATTTCCATTTGGGTATTGGGTCTTTTTTTTTTTTTTTTGAGGCAGGATCTTGCTTTGAACTCACTGGGGAGCTGCCGCTGGCCTAAGACTCACTGCAATCTTCTTGCCTCAGCCTCCTGAGTGCAAAGATTAAAGGCAAGCATCACCACGCCCAGCTTTATGTGGTGCTGGGGAATCAAACTCAGGGCCTTGTGCTCACTAGGCAAATGCTGTAACTGCTGTACTGTTCTTCCAGTCCCTCCATTTTGGTCTTTTGGCCTGAGGATGACTGATCTATTTCTCGTTGTTTGATGCAATTACAAGCGATAATGACGTGTGTGTGTGTATGTATGTAAGCCCCTGTGCTTGGCATGAGTCCTTTGTATATCAGATGTTGTGCTGTGTGCTTTATTTCCTGACATCTCTCATTCTTTACACATTAACCGTATTCAGGTAGGTAATAGTATGCTGATTTTGAAACTGAGAAAAATGAAGCTTTTAAGGTTAGTGGCTTGCTCTAAAGTATACAGAATCCTGGTAAAGGTAGAAACCCTTGTGTGGCCAAGGTGCCATTTGTAAGAGGTAAAAATTATTATTAGGATTGTGTCAGACCAGAGTCCTCCATTTATATCTGCTGCTTCTACAGATTCTCAATTTAGGGGGCTGGGAGCATAGCTTAGTGGTTAAAGCACGTGCCTAACTTGCACAAGGCCTTGGGTTTGAGTTCCCAAAACCACATAAACTGGGTAGTGGTTCAAGCCTGTAATCCGGCACTTGAGCATTTGTTAAGAGGATTGCTTGGAGTTTAAGATCAGCCTGGGCTTTACCTAGTGAGCTTGGGACCAGCTTGGATTGCAGAGTGAGACCCTGTCTCAAAATGAATTTGAATTAGCCTGTCCTTATAATGTGACTTGATAACTTGTCATCAAAGCAAATTAAGCAGTTTCCTAATCAGGCATGTATAAGACATTCATCGCCCTAGAGAGAAACTTTCATATTTACTAAGCAATCATTCACCATTTTCCTCTCCCCTAATCCCTAGTCTTTTTTGTGTTTTTGGATTTATTGTGGGGGATTCCATATAAATGAAATAACGTGTTTCCTTTTGTGTCTTGTTTCTTTGACTTAGTATGCTGGTTCACTCATGTTGTATCATGTGTTATACTTCATTCCTTTATATGCCTGAAGAGTCCATGTTGAATGCAGCACATTATACTTATACTGTGCTTACCCATCAATTAATGGACATTTGGATTGCTTCTGCTTCTGGTGATTGTAAATACTACTGCATAGTAATTTTTTTTAATGGTCTGTGGATCGAGTCCAGGGCCTTCACAATGAGCTATGTTCCCCAGCCTGTTTTTATTTTTGAGACAAGGTCAAATTAAATCACCACACTGGGCTCAAACTTGTGATCCTCCTGTGTCAGCATCTCAGAGTGCTGGGATTATAGGTCCATGTCATTGGGCCCAGTGCTGTTATTATTTATGAGAGGATTTCAATGTAGTGTCCCTTTATGCTGTAACATTAGCTTTGTAACTGGCTTCTCAGTAAATAGCAAGTCCAGTTGTGTTTGTGCTGTTTTAACATGAAATGTGTTCTGAGTATAACTTTGGGCTTTAACTGTGTTTCATGCACTATGTTGAATGCTTATTTAGTAAAACAAATTATGAGAGAAAATTTTTGTTACTGAGCCCATTTTATAGATGGGAAAATAAGATTAGATTATGTAAATTGCCAATAATGTGGCAGAAATAACATTTACTCCTGAGTTCATACTTTGTTTTGTTTTCTTTCTTCCAAGATAGGTTTTTGATCTGTAGTCCATGCTGGTCATGAACTTGCTGTCTGTGTAGCCAGTCAATCTTCTGCCTCAGCTTTCTGAGCACTACAAGTTTGTGGCACCATACCCAGTGTATGTGGTGCTGGGGGATCAAACACAGTGCTTTGCACTTGCTAGACAAGTGTCTTAACCTCTGAGCTCTGTCTCCAGCCCATGTCCACACTTTAACCACACAATTCTCTCAGGAGGAACTGTCAGAGCTGGGTGGCCTCATCTACTCTGCAGGATCTCTGTACTGAAGATGACCTCTAGCAGCTCGTGATGTGCTTATTGCAGGTCCCGTGCCTCTGTGGTAGTGCATCATGCCTGCTGTGCAGTTGCTGTCCCAACAGTAAGAATTCCACCGTGACCCGGATCATCTATGCTTTTATACTCTTCCTGGGCACTATTGTGTCCTGTATCATGTGTCTAAAAAGTATGGAGAGTGAGCTGAAGAAGGTAAGTAGAACTAGTAGCACCTATAGTATACTGATTATATTTTGCAGTACATGTAATAGGAAGGCATTAGGCTTTTTTCAGAGTCAAAGGTAGTCAGAATGAACCTTTTCATGTTCTTATCTAACAACCCAGGGAAAACAAACCATTTCTGGGGGGCAGGGGTACAGGGGATTGCACCCAGGCCTTCCACTGAGCTACAATCCCAGTCCTTTTTAAATTATTTTTTATTTTGAGACAAGATCCAAGTTCCCCAGGTGGGAATTGAATTTGCCTTTCCAGAGCTCTGGGATTACAAGTGTGTTCTAACACATTGTTTTTTGTTTTTGTGACTAGTCTCACTGTAAGTCCAGAGTGTCCTTGAACTTATGTAGCCCCGGCTGGCCTTAAACTCATGTTCCTCCTGCGCCAGCGTCCTAAGTGCTGGGACTGCAGGTGTGTACCATAATGCCTATTGACAAAATAGAACTTAAAAGTTATTTCAAAGTTGGGTGAGGTAATGCATGCCTGTAATTATAGCTACTCAAACAACAGATTTCATGGACTGAAGGAATAACTCAGCTTTTAAAGTGCTTGGACTGAGTTCACTCTCCCAGCACCACATAAGCCAGGAATAGTGGTGCACGCCTGTAATGCCAGCACTTAGGAGGCTAAGGCAGGAGGATTGCTGTGAGTGCGAGGCCAGCCTGGGCTCCAAGGTGAGAGCCTGTCTCAAGACCAAAACAAAACAGCAACAATGAAACAGGCCTGGTGATATCATTTAGTGCTTTATGGGTTCACTCTCCAGTACTCAGGTAGAGAGGAAAGTGATTTTAAGACATTATATTTCCTTGTTTGGTTAAGCTTTAAGTTAGACTACCACTTTACCTTTGGAAGAAGTTTGTTACAGCTGGAAAATCTCATGAGAAAATTAAGATAAGTTTATTAGCAGAAAAGGTAAAGAGAATATGCTTTTGTTTTTTGTTTATTTGTGGTGTTAGGAATGGAACTCAGGATCTTCACACCATCCTACATTCCAAGCCCATTTTTCATTTTTGATATTGAGACAGGGTCTTGGTAAGTCATTAAATTGCCTGGGCTGGACTTGTGCTTGTGATTGTCCTGTCTTACAGTGCTAGCATTATAGACCCGTGCCACTAAGGCAAGCTCACTATTATTTCTTGAATGCAAGTTATTTATACTGTTTGGTAACAAGATTATTAGCCAATGAGAAGTCAAAGAGAAAAACACTAGTCAGCCTTATATTTGCCGAAGTGGTCAGTTTTGTAAATTTGGGTTTTTCTATAGTAAGATAGACTCTTTGATTAATATGATACTCCCATAACATTGAAGTTGTTTTTCTCCTCAGATTCCTGGATTTTGTGAAGGGGGATTTAAAATCAAAGTGGCTGATCCCGAGGAAGATAAAGTTTGCAATGTACTGGTCGGCTACAAGGCTGTATACCGGATCAACTTTGCCTTGGCCATCTTTTTCTTTGCCTTTTTTTTGCTCATGCTAAAAGTAAAAACAAGTAAAGATCCCCGAGCAGCATTACACAATGGGTATGTAGGACCGATGAGTACCTTGGTATATTCTGGTGTGGCTCTTCTTCAGCAGTTGACGATGCCATTTAGATGGAAGCAATAACATGTATGTCAGAGGTCCAGATTTACGTCTGATCTATTATGTATGTGAAACTGTTTTAGTGTCATTTTCTTTTTCTTATTTTTTTGGAATATAATCACTTTATTCTCATAAACTACAAAGTAGTAATGTCACAACAACTGGTTTAAGGAGGCATACATTTACCTAAAATTATTTATCTTCTTGGCAAAATTCTGTATAGTCAGAACAAACATATATATGTATATATAGAACATCCTCTTGCATTGCCATTTTGAAGCAGGAGGTTAACAGGAGGTTTAGTTTATATTTTCATGCTAGAGTAATGTGGTCAGAGCTGCTTTCCCACTGCTTCAGTCCATCTTGATTACAGCAGGCCATTTGCAATTCTGTGCTGTTTCAGCACCTCATTGAAACTCACAGAGTTTACCATCAGGCTAGTGCTAGGCATTCCAAAAACTGTTTTATCTCAAAAAACAAGGGCCACTACCTTGCTGCTTGTTTCCTGAGGCTCCTGGTTAATGATGCCAGGCTCTGAGGGCTCAGTATTGCTTCCCCACTGAAGCCCCCAGGGGTGGCATGACCCACTGTATGCCCCAGGCAGCAAGGCCCACAGCCACCCCAGCTACAGGAGTTGCCCTTTGGGCTTGGCCTGGCTGCCAGGGTGCAGCAGCCGGTGAGCCAACTGCAGATGCAGGGGCTACTGCTGGAGGCTGCGCTGCTGGGGCTGGCCTCAAGAGTAGCTCTCTCACCTGAGGGGCCGACTGGCAGGGGTAGGGCACTGGCTTCTATACGGCATTCTCAGTGTGTAGCTCGTGTGCACCTTCTAGAAACTGCAGCTCCACCTAGTGTAATTTTCAGTTGGAGCCCCATAACATGTAGGGAATAGAGTCTTGTTTTTTAAAAACAGTTTTGCTTCAAGTAATTAGGTTTTTATTAAACATCTTCCTAAATGAGTAAGCACTATAATCGATATAAACACACACACACACACACACACACACACACACACACACACACACACGCACACGTGCGCGCGCACAATTTTCCTGTTTACTTATTGAGATGAGAGTCTTGTAGACGAGGCTGGCCTTGAACTCATGGCAATCCTTCTACCTCAGCCTACCAACTGCTGAGATTACAGGCGTGCACCACCACCACACTCATCATTTACAAATAAATATGTACCTGATTTTTTTTCCTGTCTTTGTTACTGGGGATGAAACTCAGGGCCTTCACACTGAGCTATATCTTCAGCGCACTTTATTTTTGATTTTGAGAGAGGGTCTCAATAAGTCACCAGCTTGCCCAGGCTGGCCTTGAATTTGTCATTCTGCCTCATCCTCCCTGAATGCTGGGTTACAGGCCTCTGCCACCACCAGCTTGTACTGATTTCTTTAAAACAATATGAAAAACAGGAGTTGAACAGTATAAGTGAGATGGACTGCTGATTTATGTATTCTATTATTGTCTCACTTATCACTAGTTCCCATTTATACATATTTTCATGTACTTCTCATTTGGAAACTGAAGAGAGCTGTGTAAATTTTGTTTGTATATAAGCTCTGTTTTTACAGATACAGTAGCTGGATTTCAGGAAGGATAAATACATTGCCTGAGATCACTTAGCGAGTGACTTTGCAGTTTTAATTTCATGTATTTGGAACTCCAAATCCTGGTAACTTTCTATTGTACCATGCAGGGCAGTTACTAGATTATGGGTTGAATGTTAGGTTTGGTTCTGGCTTTATCACTAATGAGTTGTGTGACTGTGGATAAGGTATATATATTTTATATAAGTGGAGAATTTAGTGATAATTTTTCCACAAACAGAATATTAATGACTCTTTATGTTGTAGTTAACATTGTTAGAATTCATAATTTAGAAAAATTCTTACCTTTAATTGCTAAAAAGTGGGGAGAATCTTTTCTGTTCCTCTCATGAATATGAATGACTTACATTTTCCATGCTAGTGTCCCTTGAGTGAAATATGGAATGAGTATCAAATAAAATAAACCTAATCAAGTTGGGATTGTTATTAAGGCTTTGTTTTTGTATTTAGAAATTCATTCTCAATATAAAGATGAAAATTAGCATTTCATAAATATATTCTTGTATTTTAATAGGTTTTGGTTCTTCAAAATTGCGGCCATTGTTGGTATCATGGTTGGATCTTTCTACATTCCTGGGGGCTCATTCGCCTCAGGTATGGCTCACTATTGGCAGGGTAATTACCAGATAACAGACTCCAAGTGATTGATGTAGATGCACATCTCCACTAGTGTTTCTGCAGAACTGGCTATTGAGTGAGATGGTACCGTTATATGACTCTTTACTCTGTCAAGACAGTGATTGAGTGCAGCTAGGATATATTCTGTCCTTTTCTTTGGGACAAGATTGTGCTCTGTTGCCAAGGCTGGCCTCAGCTCCTGCACCAGCCTCTCAAATGTCAAGAGTTACAGGCATGTACCACCATGCCTCACTAATCTTTATGTGGTGTTGGAGGGAATGGAACCCAGGGACTTAAATACATGCTAGGCAAGTGCCTTCCCAAGTCTCATTCACCCCATTTCTCAGCTTTTCTGGAACCACAAGTTAAAATTTTTTTTTTCTTTGAGAGTAGGTCTTGCCCTGTAGCCCAGGCTGGTCCTGAATTCACTGTATAGCCCAAGCTGGCCCTGGACTCATGGCAATCCTCTTGCCTCAGCCTCCCAAGTGCTGGGATTACAGACATGTGCCACCACACCTGATTTTTGTGGTGCTGGGGAATCAAACCCAGGGCTTTTGTGCTTGCTAAGCAAGTGGTTTAACCACTATGCTTTCCTCCAACCCACTGTTAATATTTTAGTAGCTTATTTCCTCACTTGGAAAAACGGAGTTAATCAGAGTTTGTTGACACAGACTTCTCTGTGCTTTATTATTCTTTTGTCTGTGCTCTATTAACCTTTTGAGGGGGGGGGGAATTTTTAACTTTTAGGAGCTGGAAGAATAGCTCAGCAGTTAAAGTGCTTGCCTAATAAGCTCAAGGCCCTGGGTTCAGTTCCCTAACACAACATAAGCTGGGCATGATGGCACACACATGTAATCCCATCACAGCAGAAGCTGAGGCAGGAGGATTGCTGTGAGTTTGAGGCCAGCCTGAATTATACAGTGAGACACTGTCTCAAAAAAATTAATTTAAATTAAATTTTTTTAGAGGTACCAGAATTTGACTAAGGCCTTCATAGTGAGTTACACCCCCCACCCCTTTTTCTTAATAATTTTTTGAGATGGTCTCTACTAAGTTGACAAATTGCCCAGGCTATACTTTCCTACTAGCTCTTTAAAAAAGGAAAGGATGGCCAGGTCTGTTGGCGCAGGCCCGTAATGGTGTACTTTCGAAGGCTAAGGCAGGAGGATTGCAAGTTCGAACTCATCCTGGAGAACTTAGCAACTTAGTGAAACCCTATCTCAAAAATCAAAATGGGCTGGGGATGTAGCTCAATGTGAAGGTTGTAATCTCCAATACCAAGAAAAAAAAAAATAAAGGAGAAGGCTTATATAAGATTTCCCAAAAGTTGCCATACATATAAAAATATTAAAAGTATATAACATAAAGATGTTTGCTCAGAATTGTCACAATATTTCAGTCACTTCTTGGCCTTTTGGATAAATGGAGTATAATATTTGAGGTAAAACTAATACTGTCAGGACATTTATGCAAATACTAAGTTCAGTGTACAAGGTATCCCAGAAGTCACCAGACATAGGAAAAAGTAAGAAACCTTTGGGACATCCTCTAGCACTGTTTGAACTATCAAGTCCTAGGCTGTCCTTGGCTAAATGTAAAACAAGTTTTAGAAGGTCAGAAACCCAAAGGAACTGTTGTCAGAGAATGCCTTTAAGTTACCATATTGCTGCAAGCAGAATGTCTCTTTTGCTTGAATTGAAATCTATTCCTAATGTTATTGTTTTGTTTTTGAGATAGGATGTTGTTCAGTAGTCCAGGCTGGTCCTGAACTCACTATGTACCCCACATTGGCCTCAAACTCACAGCAGTTCTCCTGCCTCAGCCTGCCAAGTGCTGGGGTGACAGATGTCCACCATCGTGCCTGGCTAATTTTTATGTGGTGCTGGGGGATTAAACCTAGGGTCTTGTGCACACTGGGCTAGTGCTGTGACCACTGAACTATACCTGTAGTCCATGTTGCAGATGTTGAAACGGTTAATATTCTGACCTATGGACCCTCTGGTAAAGAACAACCATTTCTCTTGGTTTGCAGTCTGGTTCATCGTGGGCCTGATAGGCGCCTTTTTCTTCATTGTTATCCAACTGGTGCTCCTCGTAGACCTGGCGCACTCTTGGAATGAAAAATGGGTAAATCTTATGGAAGAAGGAAACCCAAGGGTCTGGTATGCCGGTAGGTGTCTAACTCACCTGTGTATCTAACTCAGAGTGTACAGTAAACTCTCCAATGTTAAACTCTCAGTGTAGAGCTGACTCTTTAAAACTTAAAATTTTCCTGTTGAGTCAGTTGTGAATTATATGCATTGCTGAAGAGTATAGTAGAGATGTTTTAAATCATTGAATTCTGCCAATTCATCTATTTGGAGGTTTATAGTATACCTACCTTTTTTTGTGTGTGTGTGTGGTACTAGGATTGAACCCATGGCCTTTGTGCTGAGCTACATCCCAAGACCATTTTTTTTTTTAAATTTTGAAACAAAGTCTCACTTAAGCCATTAAGTTGTGCAGATTGGGCTTGAATTTGTGATCCTCATGCTTTAGCCTCTCGAGTGCTAGGATTACAGGCCTGTGCCACTAGGCCTACCTTTGTTTAGATAAGGAAGAGTAGCTCTATTTGATAGTATAATTCTGGTTTTGATCTTATTTCTGTGGGCAGGAAGCGCCAATGGGTTCTACATGTGAGACTCATGTCCACATACCTCAGGCAGATTGGAGTGACAGTCCTAACTGCTTTATTCAGAGAGTCAGGCCACACCTCTTATAAAAGCTGTCTGGTAGCAAAAGGGTACTTAACGCTTCTAGATTTTGAATAGTACTTTTCTACCTGTTTAATGATGGGATAGCCCTCTACTTGTTAGGGATGATGACCCAGCCATACTTCATTTTAAAAATAATAGTTAAGATTCCTCACTCCTTTTTTCTTCTCCCACTATAAAAAGTAGATGCTGTGTCAGGAGCATGGGAAAATAAACACATCACCAAAGAAAATAAGTTTTTGAGGCTCAATGGTAGAATGTATGCTTAACATATGCAAAGTCCTTGGTTTAGTCCACAGCTCTTAAAGATGATAGTCCTAATATCCAGTAATTATTACTAGTGTTAACATATTAGAGTGTTTTCTTCTAGTCTTTTTTCTATGTGTGCCATGTAGTCACCTAAGCATAAAAGATAAATCATACTGTTGTTTTTTTTTTTTAATGTAGTAATGTATTTGAATTGTTTATAGTTGGGCTTTTTTGTTTTATTTTTGTAGTGTTCAGGGATTGAATTTGGGGCTTTGTACATGGCGGGCAAATCCTCTACCACTAAGTTGTATCCCAGCCCCATTTGGCTGTTTTTAAATTTAGAAGTAGTTTGTGAATGTATTTTGGCTTAGAGTATAGCAATAAATGCCTAGTATTTTTGAGCATATTTATTATTATATATATCCTTAGGCTAAATTCCCAGAAGTTGAAGGGTCAGAGTACATGAATATTTTTAATGCTTTTAGTATGTATATCAAATTCGTATTGTGCTTTTTTTTGAGACAAGGACATGCTGTGATCCAAGTTGGCCTTGAACTTACTAATTAAGCTCAGGCTAACCTTGAACTGGCTGTCTTTCAGCTCACTCCTGCCAAGTGCTAGGGTTTGAGGATTTTAGGTGTGCACCACCACTCTGGGCTTCCTGCCTAACTTATTTTTATTTATTTATTTATCTTTTTTTTGAGACAGCATCTCACTGTATAGCCCAGGCTGGTCCTCAGCTCACTGGTGTAGTCCAGGAGGGCCTTGGACTCAGGACAATCCACCTGCCTCAGCCTCCCCACTGCTGGGATTACAGGTGTGCACCACCAGGCACAGTTTTATGTGGTGCTGGCGAAAAATTGAACTTACGGCCTTGCCTTGCAAGGCAACCAACCACTTCAACTGCTGTGCCATTCCTCTAGCCCCATATTTATTTAACTTTTTTTTTTGAGACAGGTCTTGCTGTGTAGTCCAGGATAGTCCTGAACACACTATGTAGCCCAGGCTGGCCTTCAACACATGGTAGTCCTCCTGCCTCAGCCTCCATAGTACTGGGATTACAGGCGTGCATGACCATTCCCAGTTTATGTGGTACTGGGGAACTGAATTTGGGGTTTTATTCTTGCTAGGCAAGCGTTAACCACTGTACCATTGCTCCAGCCCCTTGTGACTTATTTTTAACACACACACACACAACACACACACACACAATACTGTTTGCCATTTACATACATGTTAGAAATTTGTAAAGAACAGGGCTGGGGATGTGCCTGGTGATAGATTTCACCTAATAATTTGCCTTGGCTTCAGCTATCAGCACTGAAAAAGAAAAAAGACTCAAAGAACAAATCATACTGTTCTCTTCCTACCTGTAACCTATTTTATGTTTTAGCTAGAGCATGTTACCAGACTTTCATGTATTTGTGTACATACATCTTTGTATTTAACAGGATACATACTGTCTAGTACAGTGTATATACTATAAACTGTTTCATGATTTGCTCTTTTTACTTACTGAATGATGAATGCCTTCTTATTACTAGGGAAGAGTATGTCTTACTCATTTTAATAACTGCATGGTATTCCATTCTGTAAAACCCTTGGTATTCTGTGACATAATACAGCATAATTTATTTAACCTGTATTCTATTCTGTATTTGTGCGAAGTACTGTTTCAGAGATTTTTAAAAGGGTCGTTATTATTCATCATTTTGGGCTGGAAATCTCTAAACCTATTTATTTGGTAGTGAGGATTGAATCTACAGCTTTGCATTGAGCTACATCCCGATTTTTTATTGTGAGAAAAGGTCTTGCCAAGTCATTACAAAGGCTGGGCTCAAACTTGTAATCCTCCTGCCTTTGCTTCCCATAGTGCAGGGATTACAAGATTGCCCCACTGTGCCTGGTTCCTTTCCCTTTTTTTGAGATAGGATCTTGCTCTGTAGTTCAGGCTGGTCCTGAACTCAGTAGGTAGTTCATGCTGGCTTCAAACTCATGGCAACCCTCCTGTTTCAGCTTTCTAGTGCCGGGATTATAGGTGTGTGCCATGATGTTTAGCCCCAGTCTGAAATTTTAACTTTGGGGCTTAAGGAATTCTGTAAATTATTGACCACCATAACAGTGATTTAATGCCTCTTCATTTTGTATAGCATAGAAGAAAACTAGTCTTTATTGTGGAAGCTATTAGAATTTTGGACATTCATACTGATTTCCTCTTTTGTAGCTTTACTCTCTGTTACAAGCTTGTTCTATATTGCATCACTTGTCTCTGTGGGGCTCCTGTATACATACTACACCAAACCAGATGGCTGCACAGAAAACAAGTTCTTCATCAGCATTAATCTGATTCTTTGTGTTGTGATTTCTATTATATCAGTCCACCCAAAAATTCAGGTATGTTTAATTTCTGCTTCTTTCCTTTGTGAAAATGCTGAGCCTAAAACTTGGGTAGCCATTAGTAAATTTATGTCTAAATATACTCAAATATTTTTTCTCCTTGATAGTCTTCATAGTTACGACTTAATACATTGTACTATCGAGTAATTTTCCTGATTATAAAGAACCAGGCAACCTGATTATTTCAGTCATTTCCCAGAATATTTCAGAGGAGTTAAACTAGAAAAATGTTTGATTTTAATATTTATAAGCAAAGCTTATGTTCTTGAGTTTCATCTTTTAAATGCTACGTAGGCTGGGGTATGAACTTAGTGGTAGAGTGCAAACCTAGCCTGTATAATTCCCCTAGGTTTAATCCTTAAAACCAATAAATAAATACTATACAATAATTTGAAGCATTCATGGGGTTTTAGATGTAAAACCATCTTTTTAAAAAGTGATAAAGCTCCAGGAGAGGAGGAGCCACCCAGCTAGTCAGTGATGAAACTGAAGTTACCTTAAGGACTAGAAGAACATCGCCTGAGTGATACAAAGATGTGCTGAGGAATGCGGATGCCATGAGAAACAGCAGTAGATGTTTTGTCTTAAATCTTTTTGGGGAGCTAATTCTAAGTGAAAGGTTTCCTATCATCCTTCAGCTGTAAGTCAGAAGGTTCTCAGTTCCTCACAGTTCAGTGAGTCCCAGGGAAGTCCCCTGGAGTTGGTCAGTCAGCCCAGGGACTCCCATGGCATTGTTTTTTCTCTGACTCTGCAGGAGCACCAGCCTCACTCTGGCCTTCTGCAGTCCTCTGTCATCACGCTCTACACCCTGTTCCTCACGTGGTCAGCCATGACCAACCAGCCTGGTAAGGGGATGTCAGTGACTCCTTTCTTTGATGAAAGGAGGAAGTGTCCCTTTGGTGAGTACAGAAATGCGAGCAAGAACAAAGGTGAAGCAAGGAAGGACACACCACTGGGCAGTGCTTCCTGTAGGCTTTCAGATACTCCCTGTGCATTTTATTCCCCATACCTCTCATAGCTATGCACAGCTAGCATCCACAGTGTGAGGGTTGTCATCCCAAGCCATGTTACTTGAGGAACTCAGGATAACGGGGTAGGAGTGACCTTACTTTGATGCTTTGTAGAGTTGTTACTGAATTTTACTTGGGTGTCATTGCTCTAAGAGAAAGAACTGGAGGAAATCTTTTACAGCTATTAAAGGATTATTTCTCAGTAGGATTTTGTATGGACTCTTTTTTTGTTTTCCCCATTTTTAATAATACATATATGCAATACATGTTTTGAAGTGTGCTTGAGTATTTTGTGTGCATATATATCACATAAACCTTACAATCCCTTCCTATTTTTAGCCTTCTCACACTCTCCCTACTCGCCTCTAATTCCCACTATCCCACCCATTTACTTCTATAAAATGCCTGTATTCTGGGTTTCTCTAATCAGAGACACTGTGCAATATTTAACATATTTAATCTTCTGCATCTGAGTCACTTTACCACTCAAATCACCACTCTTTAGCTCAGCTCCTCGGCCCTAGAATGGGCTGCAGTGGCCCTGTCTTGATGCCTCTTCTTTGTGTCCAGCAGAGCCCTTTAGTGGGACAATTTGCCGAAAGTTCTTCTTTTTTTAAATCTTAGTATATCTTTGTTGATAGTCTTTAACATGGTCTCACCTACCAGTCTCACTCTGAGATTCCTGGCATGCTTTCCTCCAACTGCAGATGGCCAGCAACTCCTAGATGTTTGCAGTCAGCCTGGGTCTGCTTCCTGGGCTGCTGTTTACCTCTGATTCCAATGTGTTGTTGGGGTGTCTGACCTTCCTATGGCCTCCTTTCAGTTATTGGGTGCTCCTCCCTTTCCTAGCTACATTGAACAGGCAGTTTTTGCTACTATATTCTCAACTTTTTAAGTGGGTTTGCAAAGAGACATTTGTGTAGCTCTGTTACTCAGCTGCCCTCCAGACCTGAAGTCCCTCTTTGGTCTCTTTTTAACAGTAAACAATTAGCACAGACTCCTTGCCAAAGGATAATTTAATTTTTATTAGGTAGTATATTAAAAACTAGGGGTAAATGCTTTGCATAGCATTTTGACACTACAGAACCAAAAAGATATGTCCTTTAAATTACAAAACCAATTAAAGTGATTGGCATTTGTGAAATTTGACAAATACCGTTTGATTTTTTTCTAAAACAAAATCACTGGTTGTGCCACAAATTTGTTACTGACTGCTGAGTTTTAAGTTGAAATATAGCATTCCCGTGTTTGACATCACAACTGTGTGGCATTATAGGCAAGCCCTCAGATCCTTCTTGGTACAAGATGAGCCATAAAGGGCTGGGTGCATAGCTCAGGGGTTAGAGCACTTGCCTAGAAAGTATGCGGCTTTAGGTTTGATTCTCAGCACCACATAAGCTGGGTGTGGTGGTGCATACCTGTAATCTCAGCACCTAGGATGCTGAGGCAGGAGGATGACTGTTAGTTTGAGGCCATATTGGGCCACATAATGAGTTCAGGACCAGCCTGGGTTACAGAGCAAGATCCTGTCTCAAAAAAATGAAAGACAGAAAGAAAAAATTGTAACTAAGGGTAATGGAAAATGATGTCATATTTTCAGATCGTTCCTGCAACCCCTCCCTGCTGAGCATCATTACACACATAGCTGCACCATCTGTGGCACCAACGAATTCAACTCCTGTGGCCCCCACCTCTGCTCCGCCCTCAGAGGATGACCACTTTCTGAGTGTACAGAATATTTTTGGGCTCTTTGTTTTTGTTCTCTGCCTTTTGTATTCTAGGTAAGTTAAAAACGTCTTAGTACAATATTCTCATGAAAGTTAATGATAAAGTGAAGAAACTATTTTGCTTGTAAAACTATTATGAGGCATTTAAAAAAGAAATTTAGTTCTTTAATGAAAAAGTCCCTAGTTAATCAATTAGTTGAGCACATTTCCTTACAGTTCAGAAAATCCTCTCATGTCCAGTACCAGAGTAATAATAATTTTAAAATATGAAATAACTAAAGTGGGCAAGGGTAAGTTTAATAAGTTAGTAAGAGAAGAGAAAAATAAGTAGTAAATAAAGGTATCCTCCCTCCACATCTGTCTCTTCTGTAATTAACATTTTGCTACATAATGCTTCGGGCTTTTTTTCCTTTGTTATTTTGGTTTATTTGTATTTAAAGGGGCTTTTTTTGAGACAGGGTCTTGATCTGTAGTCCAGGCAGGTCCTGAACTTACAGCCCAAGCTGACCTTGAACTCACAGCAATCCTCCAGTCCTAGCCTCCCAAGTTCTGGGATTACAGGCATGTACCACCACACCCAGCCAATTTTATATGTTACTAGGGAATTGAACCTAGGGCCTTGGACTTCTTAGGCAAGCATTCTAATCTGTGAGCTATGACACCAGCCCTGGGCCTACTTTTATATGTAATCATACATGTATTATTTTATATCATTTGATATATAATTTTAAAATTAAGAACAAAATTATTAATGTAAGATTGCTTAGGGCAGACTTTTTTTCAAAATAAAAGGAGTTGGGGATGGGGATGGGCAAGGTGGCACATGCTTGTAACTCCAGCACTCAGGACAAAGACAAGGCTCACCAATTTGAGGCCAGTTGGGGCTACATAGTGAGCTCAAGGTCAGCCTTGAACTATGAACAGCAAGACTGCCTGAAAAAAAAGACAACAAAAATGGGGTATTGCTGAGTTACGAGCTCAGTGGTAGCGTGCTTTCCTAATGTGTAAGGCTATGAGTTCGATCTCTTGTGCTGTGTGAACAGATGAATGACTGCTTAGAGCAAGAACTGGCAAACTACAGCCTTTGGGCTCACTCCCTATTTTATAAATAAAGTTTTATTGCAACAGAGGTATACTCTCTTGTTTCTGTATTGTGTATGCCTTTGTTTTGCTAATAACCTGGCAGTATATATTTATTAGACAAGATCTTGCTGTATTACAAAGGCCAGTTCTGAACTCACTGTGTAACCCAGGCTGGCCCTGGACTCACAGCAGTCCTCCTGCCTCAGCCTCCCAAGTGCTGGGATTACAGGCATGCACCATCACACACACCCCACTATATGTGGTGCTAGGAAATTGAACTCAGGGCCTTGTGCTTTCTAGGCAAACACTTTAACCGCTGTGCTATTCCTCTATCTTAATAAAAATTGCCAGGTGGGGGCTAAAGTTCACACATCATAGAACTAGTTATCCATCTAAAGTATAAAATTTCAGTAGTTTTTAGTATGTTCACAGTATTGTACAACCATCATGACAATCAATTTAAAAATATTTTTCAAATGCTCTTCTGGGCATCTTTCCAAAGACATAAAAATGTGATATCATACAACAGTGACACATGCATACCCATGTTTATAGCAGCACAATTCATAATAACTAGCTCATGGAAGCTGCCAGTATTCCCATCAACAGATCAGTGGATAAAGAAAAATGTGTATATATATATATACAGTGGAGTACTACTATGCCAGAAAGAAAAATAAACGTGAGTCATTTGTAGGAAACTGGTTGAACCTTGAGAAGCTTATGCTTAGTGATATGAATCAGACCCAGAAGATTAAATGTCATATGGTTTCTCTAATATGAGAAATGAAATGTATCAATAAGATACAAATCAGAGAGATTGAAGGAAACATTTGTATAAAGGGAAGAGTAGTGATAAAATTATGATATATATGTATACCAATTCCTTGTATTCAATGTAATTGTTTTTCAAATGCATATTAATAAAAAAATAACTAGAGGGCTGGAGGAATGGCACAGCAGGCTCTGAGCTTGATTCCCTAGCTCTACATAAAGTTGGGCATGGTGGCACATGCCTGTAATCCCAACACTTGGGAGGCTGAGGCAGGTGGATTATCATAATCCAAGGCCAGGCTGGGCTACACCAGTGAGTTCAGGACCAGCTTTGGCTATAGAGCGAGACCCTGTCTCAAAAAAAAGAAGAAAAAATAAATAACTGCAGGAAATAAAAACATTTTGAGCTGAAAACATAATGAAGCATGCCTTGCCTGTGTGTGGCCTTGTGGACTCACACAAAGTAAAAGCCAAAACTACCTTCGTTCTTCTTAAAAGAAGTTCTGTACCCATTGGTGGAAGTCTTTGCCCGTTCTTTGTACTTCCTGCCTGGGGCAGCCACTAATCTGCTCTCTCTATCTTTGGACTTCCCACTGAACACTTCGTATGTAGTCTTTGTCTCAGGGTAAGGATACTTTCTGAGAGATGCACTAAGTGATTTAGATATTGCATGAACATCTTGTGTACATAGATAAACTAAGACGGGAGTGTCGCTAGGCTGTGTAATCTCATAGGACCGCCATCATGTGTGCAGTCCTCTGATCACCTGGAACATTGCTGTGTGTCACAGAACCCTTCACGGTATCATACAGTCTGTGGCCTTTTATGACTTGACTTCTTCTCCTGAGTATTTCTGGAGTCCACCTGTGCTATGTATACATAGAATACGATGCCTGTTTTGGAATACTGTGTTCTCGTTTGTGAACACGCCTCGTGTTGTTAGCCCACGCACCTGCTGGCGAGCATTCGGCTTGTGTTCACCTTGGGGCTGTAAGAAAACCACAGCTGCAGCTGTGATGTTTAGGTTACAGACTTATTGTGTGGTGACTTGTTTCATAGTACTGGGGATTGAACCCAGTGTCTCCCACTGAGCTACATCCTCAGCCCCTTTTTAAATGTTATATTTTGAGGGAGTAGAGGAATAGCACAGTGGTTAAAGCACCGGCCTAGCAAGTGCAAGTCCTTGGGTTGATTCTCCAGTACCACATAAGTGGGCGTGGTGGTACATGGCTATAATCCCAGCAGTTGAGAGGCTGAGGTAGGATTGCTGTGAGTTCGAGGCCAGCCTGTGCTACTGAGTTACTGAGTGAGACCCTGCTTCAAAAATAAGTAAGTAAATAGTTTGTTTTGAGATAGGGTCACATTTAATCACAAAGTTGCCAGGGCTGGGCTTGAATTTGTGATCCTCCTGCCTCAGCCTACCGGAGAATACTGGGATTATATATACATGCTACTACACCTCACTTGGTATGTTTTGTTGTCCTGAATATATAACTAAGACTTGACTTTCTGGCTTATATGATCAGTGCTTAACTTTTTGAGGCATTGCCGGAGTGTTTCCGGAGTGGCTACGTTATAGTATCCCTAGCAGTGTATCAGTTTACCCATACTCTAACAATTACCTTGTAATTGGTGCCTGTGTGTGTGCTTGCATATATGTCTGTGTGTGTGTGGTCTCACCAAGTTGTGAAGTTGCCCAGGCTGAGCTTAAAACTGATCTTCCCGTTTCGGTCTCTCATAGTGCTTAGAATACATTACAGGCCTGTGCTACCAGGCCTGGCGTGTTTGTTCTTCTTTTCTTTCTTTCTTTCTTTTTTTGTAACCATACTAGAGGGTGTGATGACAGTGCTATTTCATCCTTTTTTTTTTTTGAGACAGTCTCACTCTGTAGTCCAGGCTGCCCTGTACTCACTGCAGTCCTCCTGCCTTAGCCTCCCAAGTGCTGGGATTACAGATGTGCACCACCACGCCTAGTTTATGTGATTCTGAGGAATCAACTCAGGGCCTTGAGTTTGCAAGGCAAGCATTTTAACTGATGTACCATTCCTCTAGCCCCAGTAGAATTCACGTTTATTTTGATTTGTATTTCCCTAATGGCTAATGATAATGGACATCTTTTCATGTGTTTATTGGTCATTCTTCCCTATAGAAATATCTTTTCAAATTTTTGTCCTCTTTTTAAATTTGATTGTATTTTTGATTTTTATATGTGGTTTGAGATATAAGTTCCAACTTTATATTTCTTCTGTGTATAGTCAGTTATTCCTGTACCATTTGTCAAAAAAAAACTGTTTTTCCCCCAATGAATTGTGCTACCATACTTGTCAAAACTCTATTTGGTTCGTTGGTTGGTTTTGTAGTATTGGAGGTCAAATCCTGGGCCTTCATACTAAGCTGTATCTCTTGTTTTTGTTTTTGTTTTGAGACAGGGTCTTGATCTACAAACCAGGCTGGTCCTGAACTCAGTGTGTAGCCCAGGCTGGCCTTGGACTCAGAGCAATCCTCCTATCTCAATTTCCTAACTGCTGACATTAAAGGCAGGCACCACCATACCCAGTTTACGTGGTGCTGGGGAATAAGTAGTACAGGATTTATCTATTATCAAAGACCATGCATGTCTTATTGTTGTGTGATGACTTCTAACTCTTGGAAAGATACACAGAAGAGGTATATGGTTTGGTCAAATCATCTATCTTCAGTGTTTTGAGGAATGTCTATACTGCTTTCCATAATGGTCGTACCAGATTACAGAACCACCTACGATGTAGAAGGGTTTCTTTTCCTTCACAGCCTCGCAAACATTTGTTGTTTGCATTCTTGACATCAGCCATTCTTACCAGAGTAAGGATAGGATCTGAGTGTTGTTTTGATTTGCATTTCTTCTAGAGGTTAAAGATTTTAAACATTTTTTCATGTAATTATTGCCATTTGTGCTTCTTCTGAAAACTGTCAATTCATTTCAGCTGTCCATTTTGATAGGCTCTTTTATTTTGAGTGGTCTATTTTTTTCAGTTCTTTATATATTGTAGATAAGAGTCCTTTGTCCAAGGAGTAGCTGGCAATTTTTTTTTTTTTTTTTTTTGCTATTCCATTGATTCTGTTTTCACTGTGTTGATTTTTTTCCTTTTCTATGCAGAATCTTCTTAGTTTGATATCGTATTTGTTGATTCTTGGTGTTATCTCATGTGCAACAAGAGTTTTGTTGAGAATGTCCTTGCCTATGCCTTTGTCTTCAAGAGTTTCGCCCATTTTATCTTCCAATAGGATCAGTGTTTCTGTTTTCATATCTAGATCTTTGATGCATTTTGATTTGATTTTGGTACATGGTGAAAGATGTGGGTCTAGTTTCATTCTTCTACATGTGGCTAGCCAGTTTTCCCAGCATTATTTGTTATCTTTTGGCTATCTTCTCTCTAGTATATGTTTATTGTACACTTTTTTCTGTTTTTGGATTGTTCTTGTTTCTCTAGAACTTTGAGTTGTGTCATAGAATATTCACTTGATTGCTCTGTTTGTTTTTTTAAGTATGTACACTCATAGCTACAGATTTTCTTAGTACTGCCTTCACTGTGTTCTGTAGATTCTGGTGTGATGTACTTCTTTTGTTGTTTAACTTTAGGAAGTTTCTGATTTGTTCCGTGATTTCATCAGCGATCAACTGATTGTTCAATATTGTATAATTCTTTTTTAAAAAAGGAGTTTCTTTTGCTGTTGATTGCTACTTTTATTCCACTATTACCTGAAAGCATACAGGGAATTATTTCAATTCTTTTTTATTTATTTGAGCATGTATTATGGCTGAGGATATGGTCTGTTTTTTTAAAAAGACCCAGGTGCTACTGAGAAAAATATTGATTGATGTTAGATGAAATGCTCTGTAGATATCTATTATGTCCATTTATTCTGTGGTGTGATTTAGCTTTCCTATTTCTTTGTGATGATTAACCTGTTAGTGAGAGTAGGGTATTGAAATCAGTAGCTGAGAATTTGGAGTCCATTTTGGGTCTGTTAGACCTTTCATTTCCAGTAGTCTTTGCTTTATGAAATGGGTACACCAACATGGGATACATACATATTTTTGGTAGCTCTTCCTGCTTGATTGTTCCTTTAACTGGTTATATAGTGTCCATCTTTGTCTCTTGTATGTTCTGCTACGTCTGAGAATAGTATAGCTATAATTTTCTTTCTTTTACCTCTAGTCTGTGTGCTTATTTGTGGGTGAAGTATGTCTTTGTAGGTAACAAATGGCTGAGTTTTGACTTTTGATCCAGTCTGCCAGTCTGTCTTTTGATTGATGAGTTAAGAGCATTAGCATTGAGAGTTATTATTGCAAGATATTTGCCACAGTATTGGTTCTCTGATTTTTCTTTTTGTTAAGCTTCCCCTTTTCATGTAATCCTGTCACTGTCTTGTTTTTTGTTTTTCAGCATTCATTCTTCGGTTTTTCTTTTTGTTTAACCTCTCCCTTTTGATGTTTCTTTTTCTCAGAGTTTTCTGGTGCTGCTATTCTATCTGTCTTAAGTTTCCTTCAGTATTTTCTGCATTGCTGGTCTAGTGTTCATAAATTTATTTAGGGTTTGTCATGAAAATTTTTTACTTCTTGAGGTTATAGAATATCTCACTGGTTAAAATGCTTGCCTAGCAAGCTCAAGGTCCCGAGTTTGATTCTCCAGCACCACACAAACTGGGTGTTATGGTGCATACCTGTAATCCCAGCACTCAGGAGGCCGATGCAGGAGGATTGCTGTGAGTTCAAGGCCAGCCTGGGCTACACAGTAAACTCAGGATCAGCCTATACTACAGAGCAAGACCATGTTTCAAAAAATAAAAAGTAAAAAAGAGTGAGAGAGAGAAAAAAATTTTTACTTCTTCAGTTTTCAGGAATAGCTTTTTCTAACTACAACAGCCTGGGTTAACGCTTTCTTTCTAAAGTTTGAAAGATTTCATTCCAGGCTTTCCTGGCTTTTTAAGATTCGCAGTAAGGAAAGCCTCACTCGCATGGGCTTATATGTAGAATAATGTCTGTTTTTCTCTACTGCTTTTAATATTCTGTCTTTGTGTTGAATTTCTGGGATTTGATTATGATGTGACATGACAAGGTGTTTTTGCTGGTATTATTTTGTGTTCTATATGCCTCTTATATGGGAATATTAATTTCTTTTCCTAGATTTAGGAAATTTTCCACCATAATTTTAGTGAGTAAATTCTATATACTTTTGCATTGTCTCTGATCTTTTACTTACATCCAAATTCTAAGATTGATTCTCTTCTGCATCATCTAGTAGATGTTGTGTCCAACTACTTTGCTGTTTCGAAATGGAAGGAAGCCTATTGAAGGGTGATGTTTGTCTTCTTCAGACAGGGTCTTGCTCTGTAGTCCAGGCTGGTTCTGAACTCACTATGGAGCCCAGACTGCCCCTGAATTCAAAGCAGTCCACCTGCCTCAGCCTCCCAAGTGCTGAGATTACAGGTGTGTGCCACCATGCCTGGTTTATGTGGTGCTGGGGAATTGAACCCCAGGACTTGTGCTTCTTAGGCAGGCACTCTAACCACTGTGCTAGTCTTCCAGCGTCTGAAGAGAGATGTTTCAGAAGGCTTTTAGAGGTATGGCACTGAGTCAGAGGTGACTACAGTAGTTAGGAAGAGACTGGTAAGTGGTACATTGGAAGCATAGAAGCAGCCCAAGTGAAGAAATGGGTGCAGATACTGAGCATAGTGCACTTTGGAAATTGACCCATTTGTTGATAACTATGTGAGTACTATCAGTCCTATAATATCAGGAAGCAGAGCTGAGCATGGCAGTGCATGCCTATCATCCCAGCACTCAGACAGCTGATGCAGGAGGATATAAATTCAGAACCAGCCTGGGTACATAGTAAGGCCTTGTCTCAAAAAACAGAACAACAAAACCACATTGGGTATGGCACTATAGGATGCTGAGGCAAATGGATCACAGATTCAAGTCCAGCCTGGGCAATTCAGTGATTTATTTCGATCCTATCTCACAAAAGACAATTTAAAAATAAGGGTTAATGATGGGGTTATAGCTCAGAGGTTAAAACACTTGTCTGTCAAGTGCCAGGCCCTGGGTTCATTGCCCTAGCACCATATAAGCTGGTCAAAATGGCACATGCCCATAATCCCAGCATTTGAGAGGCAAAGCTGGGAGGATTGCCGTGAGTTTGAAGTCAGCCTTGGTCTACATAGTAAATTTGGGACCAGGCTGGACTACAGACTGGGACCTTGTCTCAAAAAGAGAGAGAGAGAGAGAGAGAGAGAGAGAGAGAGAGAGAGAGAGCGCGAGCAAGAGCTGAGAATTTACCCCAGGGCAAAGGCCCCTGCCCCCCTTTTTTAATCCCCAGTACCAATAAATTAATAAGCTCATTGTGAAGGTTTTGAGTCCAATCCTTAGTATTCTGCCCACCAAAAACACAGGCAGCAGTTCAAGAACTTTAAGTGAGGTCTCCATCTGTGAAGTAGGAGCATCTCAGAAATATCTGTCATGCATGGGAACCAAAGACAGGAGTTCATCTTCATGACCCCTTTATGATTTGTTTTCCTTGGGGTCACGTTTCCAGCATCCGCACTTCCAGCAACAGCCAAGTAAAGAAGCTAACCCTCTCAGGGAGTGACAGTGTGATCCTTGGTGACACAACTGGCAGTAAAGCCAGCGACGAGGAAGATGGGCATCCTCAGCGGGTTGTGGACAACGAGAAAGATGGAGTGCAGTACAGCTACTCCATGTGCCACCTTATGTTCTGCTTGGCCTCCTTGTACATCATGATGACCCTGACCAACTGGTACAGGTAGGAGGAGCAGACGCAGCATGTGAGGGCCACTTAGTCCCTCATACTCCATGACATCTGTCATTTGTCCCAACTGTGAAATCTTTTCTCTTACTCATAATGAAGGTATAGTTAGTACTCTTTTCTTCTATGATACTTTTTTTTTTTTAGCTCTTCTTCCTCTACTATTTAAAACCTAGTTGGAATTCTTTGCTGTCCAAGTCATTCAGACCACGTCCAGACTTGAGTTTTCAAGAAGACAAAATCCTGACACAAGTAGCCTCATTCATTTTTGTTTACTAGTTTTTCTGTATTTAATAGGTGCCCACACCTTAGTATTTTGGTCAAAGTAAAAAGGAGAATTTCAGGAAGGTCATTTAGTGTTGACTTCTGCCAGTAGTTAGCCAGATTTTACTGAAAATTCTTGCCCAAAGATTAGCTGGGATCTTTCATGCTGGCAAGGAGAAGAATGTCCTTTTAGTGGCATAAACCTTTCTTTATGACAAAAAGAACAGCTTTTTGTACCCCACTAGAATCTTACTGTGGGTGGCAGCGCCAGCCAGGTTTCACTGGGGAGTTTCTTGGCTTGTTCTCAGGGACTATTGGATATTGATACCAGGATCTTTAACATGATTGATTCTCGTTTCCTTAGCCCCGATGCCAACTTCCAGAGAGTGTCCAGCAAATGGCCTGCTGTGTGGGTCAAGATCAGCTCCAGCTGGGTGTGCCTCCTCCTCTATACCTGGACCCTGGTTGCTCCACTCGTCCTCACCAATCGGGACTTTAGCTGAGCCTCTGAGTGCTAAGGACGCTGCTGATGTACCAAGGTCTCCTTACTGAATACTCATGTCCTTTTAAGTTTGCTTCAACTAAACTATTAAATGAGCGCTTTGCAAATACTACTATATTCAGGTTTACATTGAAAGGCAAAGTAAATAATGCTCCATGCAGAATCTGAACTTCTCACTTATATGTATATTACGTTTGTAAGAATTTAGCACAAAGGGAACATTTTTATGTGTCAAAGTGAACTACAGCTGTGCTGTGAAGAGAGTTCTTTATAAAGACCTATAGGTTCCTATAACTTTTTGTTTAAAATATTAGAATGTTGGCTGTTTGAAGCTATGGTTAATATATTTCTATTGAAGACTCCTTTAAAAAAGCAAAAAAAAATCATTTTTATGACACTTTCCTCTGCAAAGTTCTTTGCTGTGTGATACAGGCACACTGTCTAATGAGGAAACTCAGAGGTACAGCATCGTAGTTCTTGGGGAAGGGTTATGTAGGTGAGGACTTCCCCATAAGAGTGGCTGCTCATAAGGCTGCTGATTCTACATCTTGAGTTCCTTTATTTACATTTTTAATACTGCAGCATTTAAGATGCTTGATACAAATTTGTGGCTTTGCCAGGTATGTTAATTTCAGTAAATGCTTTGTAGGTTTGATAAAAATGAAGAGTTACTTGGAAAAACACTACACACTACATTGTGTATGTAAAGACCTTGTTTTGAGTATGTAAAAGATGCATGTAAGTTTATTATATTTACACTATAAAGTTATTTGATTAAAGTAGACGTTAAGCTTTTAAGGCCCTTTCTTTAACAGCTTTTTGAGATAGCAGCCATTCATTACTTTTTGGATAGTCACAGTTTACCTAGTATCTTGCCAGGATGCAACATAACAAGATCCCATCTAAATGGACAATAAAAAGGAGTTGGGGGTGTAGCTCAGAGTGGAGGCCCTGTGTTCAATCCCCAGTACTGGGATAAAGGAAAAAAGAAAGAAAGAGAGAGAACCATTTTCTGAGAGGCATCTTAAAAGGAGTGTAAGAAAGGTGCAAGGTGCCAGACCCATAATCCCAGGTCCTAAGAGGAGTCTGATGGCAACCTAGGCCACATAGTTCAAGGCTAGCCTGGACTACACAGACTCTGTATTAAAAAGCCAAAAATAAAGGAGGTAGAATAAAATCAGTGCTTTCAACAAAGATCTGCTGAGTCTCTGTTCTGCACCAGGCACCATTGATTCTCGGTTGCAGCTTTAAACATGATGAATAGTCCTTCATCCTGGACTCAGGTGTAGAGGATAGTGAAAATGAGCTCATAGGTGGCTATAATGTGGTAAGTTAGTGTGAGAACTCAAGGTACCTGGGTAGAGGATGTCAAAGTCAAAGAAATGGGGAAAAGTGTTCACTAAAGATGGAATGGGGAGAAGCAAACTGGGACTGCCTCATGAGAATCAAGACCTTACGCTGAGGGTGACATAAGCGGGACTGTCTTCAGTCTGTTTGACTGACAGTGTAGATTTGGCATGTTGATACTCAAGACAATCTATATAAAAGCTGAAGTGGAGAAGTAGAAGGGGGGGATTTGGAGCAACTGACAGCTGACTGCAACCTGGTAATTGTAATTTTAACATTGGAATTAATTACATGTGAAGAAGTTGTAGATTTCTGAGTGATTCTGGTTTAAACACCTAGGTAGAGGGTGGTTCCATCTATTTAGATGAGAAGCAGGAAGAAGCACAGGTTGTTATAGCGATGAAGTGGTGGTCCCTTAGGAATCACTGATAGGCTAACAGGTGAGCAAACCTTCAGCATGGGCATCTCAGCTTTGCATCTTCTACCTGTCAGATTGGTCAGCTACGGCATACTGTGCTTGATGACACTGGGCAGGTGACTCTCTGTCTTTGTTAGTACTTCATATATAAGACTGTTTAAAGAATAAAGTTATTCAGTAAGCCTCTGAACTCATTTTATGTACTCTGGCAGTAGCTACTAATCTCTAAGTGGGTTAAAATCCGACTGGATAATATTCAGAGGACAGATGTTCAGAATCTAATGGAAGCTGGATTTGAAATATTCTTATAGAATTAAGCAGGTGACCATTGAGTGGACAATCTCAGTTGGCATGTGGGTAGGAAGTGTGGAGACAGGGAGATGAGACTCGATTTGAACTGTAGGAGCCACTTCCCTTTATAGTAGTGGCTTATGGCAGGTGAGAATTAGATAATGGGAATAAAGTTGTAAAGGATCTGCAGGGCAGATAAGGTTGGCATTGATCTTGCCAGTGTAGAACAGGTTGCTGACTTGCCTAAAGAGTGGGCGGCCAGAGTAAGAGCACTGAAGGTCCCAAACTCCAACAGCATTATCATGTCCCTCTCTGCCTTATGTAATTCAAAATAAAAGCAATACTGAACTGTAAAAATAATGTAACAAAGTCCAATAAAGCTTTTAAATTTTTTCTCATAACTTTGACATTAATTTGAAGTAACAAATTCCTTTTAAAAATTGGGGCGAGGTTGGAGGAATGGCACAGTGGTTACCCAGCAAGCTAGGCCCTGAGTTTGATTCCCCAGCACCACATAAACCTGGGCATGGTGGCACACACCTGTACTCCCAGCATTTGGGAGGCTGCGCAGGAGGACCTGCCATGAGTCCAAGGCCAGCCTGGGCTACCCAAGTGAGTTCAGGACCAGCCTAGGCTACAGAGCAAGACCGTCTCAAAAAAATAAAATAAGTGGGGGCAGCATTCTCCCTTGGCTTGGTGATAACTTAAGAATATTAAGTGTGCTTGTTCCTAGGAAACTCAGTTTGTTCACTGAAGACTCAAGTGAATTACACACACGAGTGCTGAATGATAACACAAACATAAATGACGCCAGCATCTGAGTAAGCCCGAGAGCCATACCTCAAGGCCTGGAAGTGTTTTGAATTACCAGATTTCAAAGTGTCATCTCATTCCAAATGAGTCACCTGGTGCTTCGTCACGAGCAAAAGGCCTGTCTGTCCCCTAGGACTGCAGACTGAGGTCAGTGGCATGCTGTCACTAAATTCCTCAAAGGCCACAGCCGTGGTGATCACCTTGACCTAGTTAGAGCTGTGAGAATGCTGGAGGGCTCATGTTGAATTAGTTTACTTTCTAGGTGGTTTTTGTAAGGTAGTTGATGGGGAAGTAAAAAGCTTTCTTCTGATAACCAAAAATACCGCCAAAGAATAGCCAGGGACCTGGCTGGTAGGATAGCTTTTGATCTGGACTAAACCTGAGTTAGCTCCAGTTTGAAATGAAGGCAGCCATTTTTGTCTATTACGCAGCCTTGCTTGGCATTTTTCTTTTTACACATTAAGCTAGTCATCAGATGTCATGCATTTGATTTCTATAGATTGATACTGCTTACTCTTTTTGTGTTGTTTTTTGAGACAGGGTCTCACTCTGTAGTTCAGGCTGGTTCTAAACTGTGTAGCCCAGACTGGCCTTGAACTCATGGCAGTCCGAGTGCCGGCTGGGATTGCAGGCATGCACCACCATGCCCAGCTTCAGGTTATGCATATTAATAGGAGCTCCTGTTCATCTCTTTACTCTGTTGTGTTGATCTCTCCTTCCTGTGACCAGATACCAAATCAGCCTCCTTGTTGTTGTCTTAATTACTAGTAGGTGGCTCAAGCCACACTATGCCTATGAAATCAGGTGAAAAGTAATTGTAGCTGTCACATAGCTGTGTATGCCAAACAGTGATTAGGCATTACCTGCACCCTTGTAATGTGCGAATTACCCCTTCCCCTCTTTACAAATCAGACTTTCCCAGGATTACCCAGGAAGAGTTGAAGCAGAGACAACCAACCTAGGGCTTTTCTCAACTAGACTTCATTGTGGATCTGTATGGAGGCATAATGGGGAGTCATCTGGCTCACATAACTGCTCAACACTGGTAATCACCTGAAGGCGGTCATCTTACTGCTGCATTATGTCCCTAGCTGGCACCTAGTCAGGTAAAAGCACGGACATCGGTTTAGAAAACTTTTCCCCCAAGAAGCTGGGTGGTAATGGCACTTGTCTTTTCCCAGCAATCAGAAGACTGAAGCAGGAAGCTCACAAGATTGAGCCCAGTCTGAGCAGCTTCGTTCCTGAGCAAGAGCCTGTCTCAAAACTTAGCTCAGTGGTTAGAGTGATTGCCTAACAAGTACAAGGCCCTAGGTTCGATTTCCCAGCACGATACAGTAGGGCATGGTGTCCCACACCTGTAATCCCAGCACTGGAGAGGCTGAAGCAGGAGGATTGCTATGTGTGTGAGGCCAGCCTGGTCTCAGTGAATTCAGTAGCAGCCTGTATTCCAGAGCACAACTGTGTCTCAAAGAAAAGGAAGGAAGGAAGGAAGAAAGGTAAAGAAAGGAGATAGGCGGTATAGCTCAGTGTGAAGGCCCTGGGTTCCATCCCTATTATCATAAAAAAGTAGTATCCTAGAGGATATTACTCTAATACCAGCTTTATTTTTTTATTTTTATTTGTGTGTGTGTGTGTGTGTGTGCTGGAGATGGAACTTAGAGCCTTGTGCATGTTCTGCCACTGAGCTGTACCTTGATCCCTGTGGACCAGCTTTAAGGGCAAAAACATGAAGCGTGCTCCTGCTGACTGGGAGTGCCAGAATGGTACTTAATGCGTTATGAGCGGCCCTGAGAAGGTGCTAACCCGATACTGGAAAGGGGCCTCTGCTGACCTCCCTTACATAGCTGTTCAGTGAGAAGGATTGGAGCTGTTGGCTCCTATTTTCCAGAGTGAGAGACTGTGCTTAAACTCCACAACTATCTCAGGAAAGGTGGCCTGAAGAGCTGGTTATGCTGCAGCGGAAGGACTTCCCTGTTGCACCACTGAAAGCCAACAGTAAGCTACATCCTGTGTTGGAGGTTTCTCAATTGACTTAACCACCATGCTAGACCTACCCTGGTGACCCTGCTGCTATCTACACCAAGGATATGCTTCTCTGTAAACACAAAAAGGTACAGGTAAAGACAGAATAGTGAGCGTGGCACTCGCGTTGGTAGGGTGACAGCCATTACCCCTTAAGGAGTCTGGGCTTGCTTATACTGCTGGAATAAATCAGTTATAACTTGGATTTCAGATATTAAAAGTTGCCTCACTGTATGAAATTTTTGCTCTCAAAAGATGTATACCTTCTCTCCCTCTCTTCTTTCAGGGGAGCTACTTGATTTTAGGAGTGATGTGCATCACTTAATTCCAGCCAGGTCCTCCTGAGGCAGTTGGCCCAGTTTTGAATCTCAGCTCTACTGTTATGCTATCTGCGTGTTTTTGGCCAAGTTCCTTTTGTGCCTCACTTTCCCTACAGGGACAATGCCGTAGATTAAATGAGACTATATATTTGTATATACCTAACACGTGTGCCCAGCTCATGAGCTGTCATTGGAAGGGTCTGAGACCCTTAACTGCTTTGCTGGGCTTCAGCAACTGAAAAATTTATGTACTGTTTCTACCACCGTGCAGCCAACTCCACTCCCCTTTACGTCCTGGTGTAACTGACGTGCAGCAACCCTCCATCTGCCATGGTGCCTTGCCTGGCCTCACCTGGAAGAGGGAGGCTCTACCTGTGAATAACAAACCTCAAAACCTTTACCCAAATTGTTAGTCACAGAGAATTCCACACATATTCCACCTTAAAAAGGATTTTTATTGTTTAGATCCCAACATGTATACTAAAACTACATATTTTCACCACTTTTAGAAAAATGCACTAGAAAAATAAACATTTGGTCAAAACAAACACTGAAGTACATGAATCCAACACCAAGTCTCCACACTCAAAGCCAAACTGAACTTCAGTTTGAAGCAAGGAACATGACCAGTGGCTGAAATGGTGCTCCAGGCTGGTCAGGAAATGAGCCCAGTTCCCCACTCTGTTAGAGTGGTGTCAGGCTCATGGGTGGAGGAGCTTCAAGTATTTCACTTGTAACAGGTTCCTGGCTGATACACCAGACCAAGGAGGCATATCCCCAAAACCCCTAACAGCAGCCAACCCATGGCCTGGCTAAACGTGCTGCCCGATTAGATTTTAATAAATGCCTCACTATCATCTCTCTGCCTAAGTCACACTGGACCTTCCCATGAAGCAAGCTCCTGTGAAGGAGTATCTGATGATGTTTTATTTCAAGCACACTAGTTCTGAGGGAAGTAGAATTTACCTCTTTATGAGACGGGTTATTGCTTTGTAGTTTAGGCTGGTCCTGACTTCCCTGTGTAGCCCAGAACTCATAGCTGGCCTAGAACTCCTGGCAAACCTCCTGCCTCAGGCTCCAAGTGCTGGGATTATGGGCATGTGCCACTATGCTGAGCTCGTGTGTGGTGCTGGGGGATCAAACCCTCGGCCTTGACCTTCCTAGGCAAGCACTCTAATTGCTGATCTATGCCCCCAGGCAGGAATTTACAAGTTAACAGATCCCAATACTGACAGGTGTTACCAGGACTGACATCTTTCCTGCACAGTCCCTGTATTTGGGGGTCTCCATGCCTCCGTGGCTACACATACCATTAGCTTGGCTAACATTTTACTCTGAACAAAAGGCTTCAATGGAAAACCTGAAAGCTGACAACTTTAAAATGAGGTATCATAGTAACATCACAGCAGTAGGCTAGCTTCTGCTGCTCATGAGAAGCCCTGTGATTGATCTGAGGATGAGACGGCATTTACGTTTGGGAAATGCTTTTTATTACTCCAGCTGTCTGCAAAAGCAGGATCTTGTAACCAAGCCTTGGTCAGGGATTCCTTCAGAGAGCAGGATGAGGGGATGAAGGGCCAGCAGGAAAGTAAGGAGTGAAGCCAGGGTTGCATTCTGGCTTGCCCTACAGATCTCACCCACCTGTCCCCATGAGAGTGGAATAAACAGTCCTCCAGGAAGCAGCAGTTTTCTAAGAAGTCTGGCTAGGGGAAGGGAGAGGAGGAGGAGGAAGGAACCTGATATAGCTAAACTATCATTGATATGGAAATTTCAGTTATCAATTCTTTCAGACCTAAATTTCCTAAATAATTCAGATTGAGGAGTGGAGAAACCTTTGACACTAGATCTCACTCTGAGATCCAGGCTGGTCCTGAACTCACTGTGTAGCCCAGGCTGCCTCAAACTCAACAAAAATCCTGCCTCAGCTTCCTGAATGCTAGGATTACAGACATGTGCCAGCACGCCCAGTTCATATGGTGCTAGGGAACGGAACTCACGGCCTAGGCAAGTGCTCTAACCACTGTGCTATTCTTTCGGCCCCAGAGAAACCTCTTAAAAAGATAAGTGTACTATGCCTCTGTGGCAGTGAAGTCAGTAAGCTGCCAGGAACACAGCTTGGGGTCCCCTCCTGTCAAATAATGGTTCAGGAGTGGTAAGTGGCTCTTTGAAGGCCACCTAGTAAGATAAAGGTGGAACTCAGTTCCCTACTTTACTATCCCTTTCTCTTTCTGCCCAGGACCACACTATCTTGAATGTAGGTATTTGCAAATACTTCCCTGAAGGTAAAAACTGGCAATTCTGTTCATTGGCTCTACCAGTAGGCTCCCTGCTGCTGAGCATGGCCCACTGCAGCCCTGCTGGTCAACACAAGCATCCTGCTGGTTTTCACCAGGGAGGCCCTGGTTCACAGTTGAGTCCAGACCTCCTGAGGTATGAGGTAGGAGATTATTTGATCTCTTTTTAGAGCCAACATAAAGCACAGCAGGCCCAGGAGGTAGACCAATCTAGGCCTGATCTCAGGTGCCAAAAGAAAAAAATCTGGATCCAGCTGGCAAGGGGTAATGGACATCTTTTCTGGCCTCTCTCACTATTTTCCTCCTGCCTCAGTCTCCAAAGTAGCTGGAATTACAAGTATACGCTATTGCACCCAGCTCCTGTCTGGTCTTTGGGATACTTCACATGAGCCTGGTCAGCCCTCTCTTAAGTCACACAATGGCAGTTGTCTAGGAACATTATGTAGGATTTAAATCTCAGGAGCTTGTGGGGCTAACCCTTCCCTTTGTCTAGTTTTTGGGTTTTGTATTTTCTTCTCTCCCCCTTCTTAGGAACTAAGAAAGCATCTAACCAGTTCTTCCACCCAGGGCACTGGGTTTGGAACATCTACTTCAGCCATCCCACTAAGATCTTTTTAGCATTATAGGTCCCATCCCATCCCATCACTGTCAGACTGAACTAAGGACAGCCGGGTGTGCATTTTGTTTTGGCATTTTTAGCTAATCTGGTACCCTACAGAACCCAGATTAGCATCTATGGTAAAAAACAAACAAACAAACAAACAAAAACCTTAGAATTGGTGTTGAGGTAAGTTAACTTCCACAGAAGAACTTATTCAGAATTTTTTAAAGTGCTATGAAGATGAACAGCATAGCATAACAACAATCTAAGCTTTGACTTTCAGAGCACTCTTCTCTTGACTAAGCAGTCTGCCTTCCTGCCTAGGTTAGTAAATGCAGAGAAGGGAAACACACAACAAATAAAACATGTCATTATTTAACTCCATAATCATGTAAATGAATATGTAAGGAAACAGGCCCAAAGCCACCAGATGAACCTCTTAATTTGGTAATTGGGGTAAGGCTGCAATCTTGATGGGGGTCATTTGTAAGTGCTGAACTACAGAACACTCAGCCCAACTGGTCCTATCAGAGAAACTCCAGTGGGTGTGGGAGGGAAGGGACCCCAGAAGAAACCCAGTAGATAACCTGCTCCTGTGTGCATTTCTAGAGATGAAATTAAAAAGCACAAATACTGTAACCATTGTAGTCAGGTTTACATTTTACTCCTAGTGTTTCTAGGATGAAAAGGAATTCATACAAGATCTGGGTCGTCTTTCCTGGGCTTACAGATCTCATCCTATTTGTTGTTATTGTTTGTTTTTAAAGACAAAGTTTCACCCTATAGGCTAGGTTGGCTTTGAACCTGGAATCATCCTGCCTCAGCTTCCTGAGTTGTTGGGATTACAGGCATGTGCCACCATACCCAGCTAAAAGGGTTTTTCTTTTTTAAAAGCTTAACCATCACTACCAAAAGGTAGTTGGTGTCACTGAGTTCCAGGAATGTACATACTGCTTTCTTTAAAGTCTGGGCTAAAAAGTGACGTTCACGGAAGGCCTGTGTGTACCACCAAGAAGCCACAAAGAACCAGGATTCAACCACTGTATACAGATCATCACCTCTTTAGTCAGAAATCCTAGCAGTACCTCAACCAGATACCCGAACCTCAGAAGCCAGCAGGGCCATACTTTCATCCAGCCTCATTTTGCAGATGAGAAAGCTGAGGTTCACAGCAGCCTGTGTCCACATACACTGCGAGCTCAGGTCTCTGTTCCTAGGTCAGGATTCCTATGCTGAACAAAATCATATACTTCCAGGATCATGTTTGATTCTGTTGAAAACCAGGGTCTGGGGGGGGGGGGGGGGAGGTAAAAAGTCTCTACTGCAAGATTCAGTCAGTGAATTCAGGAGTGCTCTGAAGCCTCTGGCTTCCTGATTTGATCAGGAAGCACTGCCTGGGTCCTGGTGATTCTTGCTAAGGTACTTTTTGAACCCAGTGATGGCAAATAGGGCTGGAGCTCAAGCTTGACAATTCCTGATGAGTTACCAAAGTCTACACTTATGGTTCAAGTGAAAAACAAAGACTCCCAAGCCAAGGCAACATTTGGCTACCTTGGAGGTTTGGGCAAACTGTTTCAGAGGAGTAGCTGGGCAATCAGGTCTTCTCTAGGGAAGTGGGGTCAGAGTGACACTGGTCCTGATTCTTCTTGCTTCTGAGACTTATAAGAACCAGATACAGCTTAATTGTTGCAAACTAAGGGTCCAAATGTTTGGGAATCACTGGGAACATTTTCCACGCGCCCCCACAACAATTCTTGGAAGAGCTGGCTGAGAAGCTTTACAGGTTGCTCCTTCATGCTGTTACTTCATCGCAAGAAGCAAGACTGAAGCCTTGGGACCTAAGTTCCTTTGAGTCACTACAGAGGACAGGATTTAAACATGGAGTCACTCCCAGGGGTCTGTTAATAGCAGGAGTATAGCTGGGACTTCATAGCTCGCATGGAATCATCACACTGCGCCTCGGAGGTCAGTCCCTCAGGCAGCAGCACCTGGCCCAGGATGCTATCACTAGTGGGCACAGCTTGGCAGAACTCTTTCACGAAGTCCTCCTCCGAGGCTAGCAGCACTGCGTTCCAGGTGGCCGTGTCTAGTTCTCCAGCCGTGCCCCCATACTCTGTGGGGAGAATGTTTCTTGGGAGGTTTGTGTGGAGAGAGTTCAGGTCAGACCCATGGAGGAAGAACTAAATGGGAATAAAATAAAAAGGACAGACACAGGCGTCCTTAGGTAAATCAGTAAAGCAGCGTCTCCTTTGTGGTAGGTGCTCAGTAAATGTGGGCTGGATGAAGAAAGATCCATGGTGGTTCTATCCTTCCGTCCATATCCTGAGCCTCAAAAGCTCAGTGCATCTTTGATTTTCTTTTCCTTACACCTCACATCACACCTTCTTGTCTGGACCTTCCAAATACATCCTCGATGCAGCCGCTTCACTGCTATCTTAGCTGGGCCACTGCCGTCACTTCTCAGGGCTCCACGTTAGCCACTTCCCTGGTCTCAATGTCCCATTCTTGTCCCACTGTGATCTGAGCTCCTCTCAGCGTGACCTGGGTCCCCTGATTACAACCTTTCAGTGCTTCCATCTCACAAGCTAAATCCAGAGTCCAAGGCCGATCACAGCCTGGTCCTGTTATTTCCCTGTCTTCTCCAACTATTTTCCCCCTGCCACTTTCTCAGCAATGGCCACCCAGTCTTCTACCTGCTCCTCTAGCATGCCAGGCATGTACCTTTCCTCAAGGGCATGCTGTGTGGGTCTCCGAGGTGTCCCTCACCTCTTAAGTCTTTGCTCAAATGGCAACTTCTCAAGGCCACTACCTCTCACCACCCTTGGATACTACAACCCCTTTCCCACCTGTTATAATTGTTTGCCTTCTCTCTCTGTATCACACACTCTAACACTAGGTGACAGACACACTCCATTGTCTGTGTGTCTCTTGACTGTAAGCTTGTAGGTGAAAG
>PVKB01004340.1:0-147369 GCA_004027205.1 Ctenodactylus gundi | reverse complement strand
AAAAAAAAATATAGAACTTTAAAGATTAGATGTTTTTCATTTGAACACACGTGGCTTCTCCAAACTTCTTCGGGCCTAGGATGTAAGAGGCTGCTCCACCTTTTCTTCAGTGGAAATGGATATGCAGACATCACACCAGGAGGTCAAAATTCGATTTCATTTCCACAGGCAAAAGAGAGTGAGGCCTGCATCCAAGAGGGGAGAGATTGGGTCTAGGAGGGGCCAGACAGTATGGGTCCAGGAGCGGAGACACAGCCTAGGTTCAGGAGGGGCCGGACAGCCTGGTTCCAGGAAGGGAGAGCCAGCCTGGGTCCAGGAGGCGCTGAACAGCTTAGACAGACCTGTTGCCTCACTGTGTCTCCCCCCCCTGCTATTCTTGCTGTAAAAGACTTCTACACACCTGTACACAGTGAGATGGTGATTTGGGTGACAAGACCCTTACATCTCCTTGGAGCTGGCTTTGAATAAATTCTTTATCCTGTTTATCAAAATAAATGACCTCTTTTGGTGAGGGTTGAGCAAGTAAACCCAAGCATATGGATTAAGTGGCCAATAACACTGGCCTTTATACAAACACCTTTGTCTAACCTTAACTTGAGCTCCAGATACTTGGAGATGAAAGTTTCCTAAGAATGAGGCTGCTGTGGCTAAAAGGGTCCTTGCTGAAGACAGAGGTGGAAAGGATCTGGGGTACGGGTGTGTTGAACCTTTCATGGGGGAACCTGGATGGGCAGAGAGCCCCTGCTTTCAAAGGGTACGTGCTTTGCCCTAGAGTGAAACGGGCAGAGGCAGCTGAGCACAGCCTCCCACGTGTGAGTGAGTGATAAGAATTATTTTGGGAACCACCTTCTCGATGAGGAGGTGCCATCATCATAAAATAACAAGGCTGTGGGTCTGACTTTTCTTAATCCACAGATGTCCGTTGATCCTGCAACAGAAATTGCCTGAGTCATGGAGTGGAGGAGAGAGGCTTCTAACTGAGGGGTCACCTTCCTGCACCCCTGGTACCTTCCTTGAGCAGCAGCCTCAAGGCCAAGGCCCTCCCCACCAGTGGGGAGTCATGTAGGGCCACCGTGAGGCAGGGCACATGCTTCAGTGAGGAGCTTGGGTGGCCACTTGTGAACCAGGTTGTGGAGGGGTGGTCTCTCCTGATTGCTTGAGCTAGTTGAAGTCTCCTTCATATGAAGGGTGTGATCTGTGGCTGTTAGCTTCTGTACAGGTAACCATGACAAAAACTTTCTGCCTTGACTACCCACGGCACATCAGGATTCTAGTTGTCAGGGACATGCACTCATCTAATGTTCACAGGGAAACTTCAGGGTGAGTATTGCACCTCCACTTTGCAAGTGAGAACTCTGAGGCTCAGAGGCTGGTGCTCTGACTAAAGTAAGAGGCAGAGACCAGGCTTCAACACGGGGTGTCTGACTCCAAAGGCAAAAGGATTTGATTTTTGTCCTGGTTCCAAATATCCATTGACCCCCAATGTTTGTGTCTGTGGGTAGCGTAGCAATTCTTACTTGCTGGGATTGCTGTGGCTTTCCCACCAGCCACAGAGAGCTGGGTGGCTCCATTCCCTCTCTCTCCCCCTGGAGCTACTGGGGGCCGGCTATAGGCAGGGGCGAGACATTTGGAGATTTCTCTGCTCGAAGACCTACCTCACTATGCATTTTTAGACTGTGGCTGTTCTTGGGAAGTAGACGGAATACTGTGCCTACCTTTAAGGAACACAACCAGATGGTACACACCTTACCCCTGCAGCCTTTTACAACAGCACGCCTGCCACAGACCCCAGGCTGCTGTCTCTGGCACACGCTGGAGCAGCCCACCTGTTTTTCCTAGGCCAGTGTTGTAGGGGTCTCCGGCCCGCGGGGACCCCGAACAGCCGAGGAGGTATCGGATGACAGTGTAACACACTCTGGGAGTCCATTCAGTGATTGCTGTCTCCACTTTATTTAGGGAAGTACAAGGGCTTAAATAGACTGAGGTATTATCTTGGGCCAATCAGCAAGGCCTTAACCAGCATGGAGTTGCCCAGGGGGAGGGAAAGAGTTGGGGAGGGAGGCTGCAATAAGGAGCGGTTCCAGGAGCTTCAGCAAAACAACACCTGGCTTAACTTACAAGCAGTAACATTTGTTCTTGGGAAGGAAGGAACTCGGCCAAGTCAGCGATGCTGAGGCTCTCGGGCCCTGAAAACCCCAACACAGTGTCTGTCTTTCTCCTGGGACCCTCCCTGGTATGAAACAGCACCTGTGACTTTGAACTAAAGCCACGGTACTAAACACATATGCCTGGGAGTCCGGTCAGGGCTGGCCTGAGAGAAGGAAGGAGGGATGATTCCACTTGTTTTCATGCCTCGTAAGTTAGGCATGGTGTCTCTAAGCGGATGAACAAGGGCTATAGAGTTGAGCATGCTTCCTCCTGTCCAGCCCAGCGCTCTGCACCTGTCACAGATTGTCATTTCATTACTTCATCCTCACACACCAAGCACTGCCCCCATGAAGCCTAATATTCTGTCCTGAAGTGGAAGAGGGGATGTGCTTGGGCCACTGAGCTAACATTGCCCCAGACAGAAGACTAGCAGATGTTTGGATGAGACCAAGTCCAGCCCCTCATGGTGCAGCAAAGCACTTGCCTTCCAGGAGGACTCCTTCTGCCACATGGCCTCTGGACTGGGAGATTTACTTGATACCTGTTTGGCACCACCACATGAGCATCTTTTCTCCACACTTGCTAATGAGACATTTGTCCAAGGGAAAGTGTGGCCAGCTTTGCCTCCTTGGGGTTGGGTAGTGGTGGGCAAATCTCCAAGGAGACGAGTGAGAATTGAATACTATTTTTATTTCAGAAACAGAACTTCACAGATGTTCTAGCACTTTGAGAAGATTCTAAAGTATAGCAGAAGATTGTAAGCAAGTTAATCTTCAGCAAGGGCTCTGGTCTACTATGCTACTATGGCCTTCAAGGAAGTCAATGTTGGCTCTCCATGCTGGCTTCATCCTCACTGATCTCCTTCAATGTCATTTTCTGTCCTCTGAGAAACATAGCTCTGCCCCCTCTGTCCCCTGCCTGCCCCATTTCTCTGGACAAGTGCCATTATTTACAATTCTGTTTCTTCCCCAAATAATGTCTCTTTGGAAAAAAATTCCTGCTTAGAACTAATGATAACATCTAAAAGATGAATGTTGCCCTCTAGGGTATGGAAATCCTTCCTATTTGGTCTCCACTCTGAACAAGTACCTTCCTCTCTGGACAATGTGGGTTGTGGGACCTCAGCTCTCTCAGTCTACAGAATGTGACCATGGATCAGACACCCACAAGCTCAGGGTACACATGGCCTCCCACTCCCAGAGTTGAGGCACCAGGAGTGGTATTTAGTCAGTCACAGAAGGCAGCATTGACAGGACACACAGAGACGAGTTCACGTGAGTCCCACTGCCATATAAACAGTGTTCAACAGGGAAACAGAAGACAAGGGCGTGGCACGAGGCCATTACCAGACCAAATAGAAGAATGCACAGGCCCATGGCATAGGAGTCAAGCTGTGTGTTAGACAGCAGTCTTAATAAGTGGGATTACAAAAGACTCTGACTTCAAAGATAATATGTAGGACATATGTAGGATTTAGAGCTCAAAAATCTCCTATCAGTGTGGTCATGGGATAATTGGAAAAAATAATGGTTGAGATCTACAGCAACCCATTCATCAATTCATCCTGAAGTTTGTTTTCAGCTGTCAGCTGTCACCTGCCTTCTCCATCATGGCAGTGTCAGGGTCCTCAGAGCAAGGACTTAATTATGTCCCCCAAGAGTTCCACGCGGCCAGGCACCCAACACTGTCTCCGGAGTATTACATCAAGAAGTATGAGCCAAGCTGGCTCCTTCTGTTTGCCCCCCTCAGGCACTGAAAATAGCAAGGATTCTATAGACAAAGGAATGGCCCATGTCTCAAAGCCTGACTGCATGCTCAGCTTTCTTCATCCTGCTTTGTCTGTTACTCCTTCAAAACAGTTTTGAAGGATGAATTTAGAGAAAGGTGCAGACTCTTGCATGGTATTCCCATTGGTAAATGCCTCTGCATAAGCCTGGGCAGGTTCTGAGAGCACTTTCTTTAGAGAGTGCGGCAGTGGGACCAGGTCCTGGGGCTTTGCCCAGGCTTTCAGAAACCATTAGCCTTCCACGTTCTGCCTGTGAGAGACCTGGCTCTCCAAATGTTCACTTTGGAAACACTCTTGCTTTCTCTGAGCGTCCAAGTCTCATGGAGAGTTCCTGATCCAAACTCCATGGGAGCCAGCCTTGGTCCAGGCATAGTGCCAGAGGCATGAGTAGAGCCAGCTTGGACCTTCCAGACCAGATCATTGTCCATCCAAAGTGACCTCTGTCTAGATCGTGTGGATGGATCAGAACGATCGCCCAAGGAAGTTCTGCCCAAATGCCCTGATGACAAAACCATAACACAATAATGCAGTGGTTGTTTGAAGTCACTAAATTTACAAGTCATTTGCTTTATGACATCACTTAGCTCTAGCAACAAGTGACTTTCTCACATTTGGGCTCTGCTATTGCCTCCAACCTCTACCACATCCGGCTAGAAAAGCTCAAGCCACAGACAAGAAGAGACACAGAAAAGCCACAGTAGGGACCAGAGGGGGCTGTCCAGTGCTGTCAGTAGTAGGCACCAGGTACTGGCTCTTGCTGAGATAAAACCACAGTCATGGGTCTGAACAATATAGATGGTTTTTAAAATTTCCCTTATCGGGTCATGGAGGAGAAGCAATTTTTATCCACATCTAGACAGAAGTATATTCTGTTCACACCCCTATCTTTCTCTTTCCCCCTAGGAAAATCTAATGGGTGCAGAGCACACCAGCAAGTACCTCTGCACTCCACTGGCCCCAGTGGCTGGGTGCTTACCCATCCTAGACGCACACATACTAGAGGCCACATAAAAAGGCCCTCGTTCCGTACCAGGACCATGGCCAGAGCCAAAATCGACAGCTGGGTTAACAGGTGTCCAGAGCTCCTATACAGAGCCCAGGATCTGGAGACACTTTATGTTGGGAACCGAGAACAGCCGTTAGCCAACCGTCTCCCACCCAGCTGAGGCCCGAAGAAAAACTTCTTAACTAAACCACTAGATACGGCTTGGCCCTGAGAATGCGGGAGTGTGATAGCAATGCAGAAATCCCCCACCCTCCTTCGTCCCTGGGCAAAGGCCCAAAGATATCCCCCTCCCCCCACCTTTGTCCCTGGGCAAAGGCCCAAGAAGATTTTGTACTTTTTCACTGTGCTCCTTTTAGACCCCTCCCCTACCTAAAGCTGCCTTTAAATTCAACGCACTGCTCTCAGTAAACGACTCTTGACAAGCAACTGCTTCCTTGAGTCCCGCCTCTTTCTCGCCCGTTCTTCATTTGCAGGTTTTGGCTCCCCTCGCGGCCCCCGAATAACTAAGGCCCGCGGGTCGGGTCAACTTTAGAGAAGAAAAATCCACTCCTACAACCTGTCCATCCAAATGAAAACAGCAGGAAGGGAGGGGAAGACTTAGGTGCAAAGTTCAAGGGCCAGGTTTGGACACAGCATGCCTTTTATCAGTAAATCAGCACTGAGCCCTCCCTACATGAATGACCACTCTGCTGCCTTGAGACTGAATAACTAGCCTGCTCTGTTCCTAGCATCCTCCTCCCTTTATTCATTCATTCTTCTATTTATTCACTCATCTGAATGTGTACAAACAGGTGTTGTATAGGATTCTGGCAAGTAGTACGGGCATGGGCCTGGCTCCTGTCTTCACCTTTCGCCAAGTTGCTTACTCACTTCAGTTTCCTTGATTTTATAGGACCCAACAATCCCTCCTCCTACCAATGACTCTTGAGAGAAATAATTAGCACACACAAAAAACCTGTTATTATGCCTGGCAAATACTCAGTTAATGCCAGCAAGTGGTAACAGAACTCTCAAGAAACAGTGCTTGTCCACAGGGAGCTCATAGGTCCTGAGTCGGTAGCACTGGGAGGAAAGAATGCATCTGCTCTAGGTCTACCGTACCCTGGTGGGGGAGAAGTCTGAGGTGAGAGCCTCTGTCTCCCAGACATCAGCCTGTCATAGTAAAGTAAGTGACAAAAGGTGAATCTGGTAATAAGTGGGATCACTTGCAGCTTACGTTACTACTTCCCATCTTTTCCTTACACACTACCGGGGGTCGGAGCCAAGGAAGTCACAGCATTTCCTTGGGAACTTTCCTTAGCTGAGTTGTGGCTCGCTGCCACTGTGGTAGGACTGAGGGCGATGGGCTGCATTCCCAAGTGGGAAGCTGAGGCGCTAGAGGCAGCCCATGTGCAGACATGACACGCGCATGTCCTTTCCAGCCCTGGAGCTTCTCGTACCTCCATGGCACCGTGGAGAAAGGAGAAGCTTTAACTGGGGGAGAGGCTGGCTCTTTGGGGCTCAGGGCATGCTACCCCAAAGGACTGAGACTGGTGGGAGAGCTAAAGGTAGGTATAAAGAAGACAATCACATTTATCATTTTAAATTTGTACTTTTTCAAAAGCTGCAACTTGAGAACAGAATCCAAATGTATCCAGGGTTATCCATATCTGTACTCCATAGCTTCACCCCTCAGCATGTTAGTATTTCTGGGCTTGTTTATGTCCCTAAACTTGTGTGTTTGTTTGTTTGTTTTTCTCCCAGATCCATCACATCTAAACCCCTTAAAGGTACTGTAAATCCTCAAATTTACTTACATTGATAAGGCAAGGGACAACGACTTGACCGAAGGATTCAAAGAAGTTTGTTAGGCAAAACACCCTGGCTGCCCATCGTAAAGGGCACCACCAAGAACACACACATGCCATCAATCTCCCAGCATCTGGAGCCTCTCTCCGGAGGGACCACAGCCTGTTCTGAGAGTGTTGGCCTTTAGCTCTGCCTAATAAAACTCTGTGCTTCCCACAGAAGCATCCCTATTTCTCTTTCTGTGATGACAATAAATAATCTACTTGTCAGGCTGAGTTGGGCTCCATCACTTCTGTGACAGAGGTCTTGGGACCTCGTCCTGTGACAATATGACATCAGGAGAAGAGGATATGTCACTCCAAAATAAACCTCTGTGGCTTATCTTGAGCTGGTTACTTGGAGAAACTACAGGCACAGGAATAGTACTGAAAGGCTGCCTTCTAAAAGTCAAATTTGCATCATTAAAGTAAACTACATTCTATCAGAAAGAGGGCTCCTCCTGACAACCTTTATTTCCTCAGAGATTTTATCTGCATGAATAGGCGACTTGTACTGACCGTATATTTCTGCCCTTCACTTTTATAACTTGTCTCTACTACACTCAGAAGCCTCAAGCTCTTCTTGTGGCTGAGGGTCTATCAGCTCCGATCATCTTGACCCTTCATCAAACCTCTTATTTTTGTCAGAGTCCCATGCATTTGGTTGTAATTATGACTCATTGTCTACCCATTAAACTGTCGTGTGTCCATGACAGGCTCCCCCTTTGCGCAGGAAGGTAGAGGGAAGTCATTTTTCTCTTCCTTTGTAGAACTGATCGATCAGGTCAATCAGGAAGTAGAAGAGAGGAGTCTGGGGAGAGGAGCACACGGGGAAGCCAGAGGGTGGCAGGCAGTTACCAACTAACAACGGAGAACAGAAGACAGAAGAGTACAGGAAGGTTCCGCAAGTAGCAGATGTGAAACCCAGGCCCTGGGCTGTTCAGAAAAAGAGACAACCTTGGGCATGGACATGTTAACTGGACAGGGGAGGAGACAGGATCTACTCAGGCTTACGTTACACCGCTTGGCAACTTCTCTTCCAGGGGCAAGAACTGGGAAGCAGTGGCAAATAGGCGTTCAGATGTCTTAGCCATAGAACACAAAATGGTTGAATATTGAAAAACAGCGTGGAGCTGTCATAGATTTAGTTTTCCCGTGGAAACGTTTGATACAGAACAACCTAGAGTTCTTGTTCTGCCTTCATCGGAAACCTAGCCAAAGCTGCCAAAAAGTACTTCTCACCTCATCGGGACACACACCATGTTGAGCTCTTAAGATAGGCTATGTCATTTAATTTCATAATAACTTTGAAAAGCAGTTATTTATAAATGCAGTTTGTGAGGAAACTGCAGAACAGCAATGAAACTCCAGGACCGGAAGCCAGTTTTTTGTCTCCACGTACACGCTGCCTCGGCTCCTGCTTAGTGCCCACCTAGGAGCGGCCACATCCATCTCCCAGCACAACCAGACCCTGATGTTCAGTGGTTACGGGCCTCACTCCCCAGCCACCTCGCAAAACCCACGCTTTCACAACTTCCTGTAACTCCAGTTGGCCCCCAAAGTGGAGCCTCCATATCCTCCTCAGCTGGAGATCTCTGAGTCAGTGGGACCAGTGACTATCCAGGTGAAATAAAAAATATTAGGGAAAAAGCCCAAATAGCAAGAAATGAAATAAAAGAATGCTGACTGCTGGGGAAGATTCAAACTACCTTAGAAAAAGGAGCAAACTGCTTTCTGCTGAGATTGATTCTTATCTGCCAATGTTCTTTAAACACACTACAGCAAGCTATTAAAATCGCTAAAGACTTGTTAACATGTTCAAACTATCCTGGGGACAAGCTCATCTGCATGTGAATTAGGTGTCTAGAGTTGTTTAATCATTCAGTAATGTGCTTATGACTGGTAATATGGAACTTATGACTGAAACTTCAGGACTGTTGCAGGTTAACGGGATGTGTCCAGGGCCCTGGAGAGGCTGTTGGGGTTCTGAACCTCAGAAAGAAGATCTGTATGCCACATGGTGCATAATGATTAGTTTCCTGGCTACTGAGTAAAAGAACTTTCTAATAATCACACAGGATTGGCCAGGAGGTAGGTAGAGACTGACCACAGTCGTTTTCCTAAATGAGAATAGTTGTGAATTGAGAATTGAGAAGAAACATTCCATCTCTTTCCTCCTCTACCTCGTTCCCTCCACCTACCATCCATTTTGCTTCCAAGATGTTTGAAGGTGTATGTGTGATCATCCAACCAGTCAACCCCACAAAATGCTAAAACAGGAGGGAGAGGAAAACAGCCAGGTTGAGAAGCAAACAGCAGAGCCCTAACACCTTAAGTAGGGAGAGGAGCTATAATTCAAGGTCTTTTTTATAGGCATTCCTGGAAAACACAATAACTCTTGTTGTTAATAAGAGGACTAAGTTTTATGTTTTTTTCTTCTCATTATAATACCTTAAAAATCACTAAACTTCCAGAGACAGCTTCTGAATAATTTTAGGAAACCTGGTGGAACCAGTCTGCTTTTGTGTAAGACAATGACTCAATGGGTGCTTCTCCCTGTCCTGACAAAGAAGAGAAAAAAAACCCCCAAGATAGAGAAAAAGGGGGGTGTCTGTAGCCATCCCCAAAAGCCCAGCATCCCAGGACATCTCATTCCAATGTGGCCACTGTGTGGAAATGCGGCTCTCTCTTCTTCTAATGGGCCTGGGAAAAATTTATTGCCTTATCTTGGAAGCATTTTGGATTTTATTCGTAACATTCCACTCCTGACCCCCAAAAGACTCAAGTCCGTCTCATCAGTCCATCTCCAAAGGCTTAACAGTTTAGCTTTGCTGAAAAGTCCATGTGTGGTCTCCCCTCAGATTCGAGGCAAACTCTAGTAATGAGCTCCTATAAAAATCAAAAAGAAAATCAATCATTTCTAACATACAACAGCACAGGGTAAACACTCCCATTGCAAAAGGGAGGAATAGGATGATACAAAGAACACAATCAAAGTAAGACCAAAACCCAGCAGGGAAAACATTAATTCCTACAGTTCTATGTTTAGTATTTGGGGCAAATTGTGGCAAGATACTAATTCCAAAGGCTTGGTCAGCCCTGCGGTCAGCCCTGTGGTATTGCCTAGTGCAAACATCATGGCCTCTCTGCTGGAATGACTCCACTCACTGCCTGTGACTTTCCTCAGCAGCATTCCTTGTTCCTGGTATCCACAATTTCCTGGGGTTTCCACTGCACTTTTGACTTCACTCTTACAGCTTCATGTTCTATCCTTTCAGGATCACACTACCTGGCACCCAAGGCCTTCTTCTAGCATCTGTGTGGAAACTTCCATGACATCATAACTCTTGCATTCTGCATGCCTTTAGGTTTCCAACACAACATGGACTCTGCCAAGGTCTGCCAGTGACCAGAGAATAGTCACAGCTGCAGCTGTTTCCAAGTGCCTAAATGGCTAAAAGTGAGGAACACACCTATGTGGCCCTGCAGGGTGTCCTCCAGCTCTTTTCTCAAAGAAAATTCTTTCTTTTTTACATCTTTGAGTCCGTGAAAGTGGGGGAGAATGGCTGGCCAATTTGTGAAATGCCGGCTTTCAGTTGTCTTTCCTATTGTCCTGAAGCAAAGCACTTGACTTGTTTTTACTAGTAATCTTTCAAACAACCATGTTGTTCATGACCCAAGCTCTGCAGGTGTTTACTTTCTGTTGAAACTACAGAGTCTTTACCTCTTTCGCTCTAATGTTTGCTCCTGATTTTCACTATAGATCTGGGTTAAAAAAAAAAAAAAAAAAAAGCCAGCAGCATCCATGCCACAGCCTGACTGTTGCACTACCCTGAAACTTCTACCCTATTAATTAGTCTGCCACTCTTCATCTCAGTCTCAGGCAGTGTCAGGACAGATTTTCTGCCATCTGCAACACATATGGCCTCTAGTCCAACTTCCAATGAAGTCTCTGTTCCCAAATGAAACCTCCCAAGGGCCTGGCCTTAATTGTGTGTTTTGCCACCAGCATTGTGGTCTACTGAGCACCCTCCACTATCACTTATCTAGCTCAGCTCACACCATTCTAAGGCTTTTCTAGCCAATACCTTCAAACCTTTCCAAGGTCACCCCACAAGCCTGTTCCAAAGAATTTTAAACTGCATAGTCAGGTAGAATGACTGCAACTACCCTTTTCTCCAGGATCAAGATCTGTCTTCATTCCTTTTCTGTGTTGAGACACAATGCCTGACATCGGCAGTTTAAAGGATTAGAGGCTAACTGTAGGTCAGAGTTTCAGAAGTCTCAGTCCACAGCTGGCTGGCCAATCCTAACACAGAAACTACAAGACAGAGGAAAACCATTCGCCACGTGCAGTGAAGGGAGCAGCCGGAAAGCAAGAAGGACCCTTCCCGGCCAAACTCCCAGGGCCTGTCCCTCCAGCCCTGGGTCTGCTTCACCTTCTAAAAGCCTGTGAAGTCATCAGTGAATCAATCTGCAGATGAGCAGAGCACTCCCACAATCCAATCAACTTTCAAATGCATGAGAACTTGGAGGTATTTTAGATATAAACCCTAACAGTGACTAACCACAGAATAGTAAATTGAGAAAGGCTAAATTAGACTCTGTTAAACTAAAGCTTTGGGTAATTTCAGAATTCCCCAATCAGATCAGTCCTGCCATCAGAGCAGTCAAGAGCTATGGAACACATACACATGCATGTACATGCATGTACACATACACACATGCCTGTGTGCTCCTAAGTTTGAAGGCACTGACAGGTATCACAGTGTACTAGCAGACTGAGAAACCCTGGCTTCAGTGAACACAGCATTCAAGCCACTCTCCCACCAGATGTCAGGGTTGAAAGGCTGAGCAAAACACCAGTTCAACGAACTGGGTTTCGATCAGGTTCACAGGATGCCAAGGAGACGAAGTGACCTCGTGAGAGGGGTTAGCAACTCTGTGTGGAGTATGAGTTGTTTTCATTTCTCATCACCACTTCAGGCCTTGGCTATCCTTGTTAGTAGATAGTCGATATCTATTGAACTCCTGCCTTGCATCAGCTGCCAAATTTCAAAAGGAATACATGCTTTGATTCACAACAGTATCTCAGAAATGCTAAGACCAATGAAAGCGCTCCAGGAAGAATATCTGTAGCCATGTTTCCGGTCGTCAAATGGTGCTGTGAGGTACCCAGGAAACAGAGCATGCTACTTACTCAAGCTTGTTCGTGATGACTGCCCTAGAGCTTAAGGCTGCTGGTGCCTGTGTCCTATTTCCTGTCCACCTTCTCCCCTCCACTCCACAGATATCCCTTAGTAGCAAGTGACAGCAAGAAGCGATCAACCCTACCAAAAATGTCCTATGCTGGAGCTCCCACTTATCCCTTCCTCAGACAGTTCATTCTCAGGTGTACTTGGCAGAGAGGAGGAAGCAAAGTAGGATACAGGCCTCAAAAACAAATGAATTAAAAAAGAGAGAAGAAAAGGAGATGGGTATAAGCATTAGATCTCAAGGGAAATTTCACAAGAAAAATGAGAGCAAGTAATGTGCTAGAGGGGAATGCGTGGCAGATGGATTGTCGATTTACTTCTTGTTCCGTAATCCAGGGGAAACAGCGAGTGTTCAGGGCCTGCTTAGTTGATTTGCAGTGGCTTCCTACCTGTGAAATTATCTAGTCGTGACAAAAAATAAGGAATGCTCTGATTTCCTTGCCAATGATAACAGCACACTGCGCATATGACAAACCACAGTCGTGGTAAGGACAGTCACATTTCATTCCATGGCTATTTCTTGTCCCTACACAGCTGTGTGTGTGTGTGTGTGTGTGTGTGTGTGTGTGTGTGTGTGTGTGTGCATGCACACGCGCAAATGCACGCACACTCTTCTTTTTGTACCTTTTCACTTTAGACTTTCTACATTTCCTTTTCTTCTTGGTCTCCTCCCTTCCTTTCTCTTTCTGCCCCTTCAGCCTCTCAGTCTCTCCATCCATCTTCCCCTCAGTCCTCTCCTTCCTTCCCCAACTTGCTCCTCTCCATGCTTGCATCTCAATTCCTCCTTCACTTCTGCATTCACCGTCTCTCAGTGCTTTTTCAGACCCCTCAAGCCACATGGGGAAGGCCTGCCAACACATATCCTTTGTCCTGCTGGGAGGAGATGGGTATAGAGCTCTCAGCCGGTCTCCAGCCTCCACTGAGACCCCTAAGGTTTCCCAAGAAAGCAGGTGCTCCACCTGCAAATAGCTCCTGGGATCCTGGAAGGCAGAAAAGGCCTCAGGCTCATCACCCAACTGTGAGTTTCTAGCTGATGACAGACACAGGCCAAAGGCAATTTGGAAAAAAATCTTCCATGCACAAAAGACTGTGAACCTTCCTCCAACACCAAGGAGAACTTGTCTTTCTAGCCTGTATTTTATCATCTCTTGCTGGGGGACAGTCAATACCGACTATTTTGAGCTTTCTACCTCGTGAATCCCACATTGCTACTATAGAATCACAGGGCTGAGCCCCAGGTATTGTAACGTGATGGTCTCTAGCCCAATCTGTGCTTCAAACACTGTGTATGTTGTTGTATCTAAAGTGACCCTGAATAACTCTCTATGGCATAGTGTTCAGCTCACAGGGTATCTATTGCTCTTTAACTCTCAATTTAGTATATCTATACCTGCTGTGCCCACAGAGGAGCAGATAGAACCCCAGGTCCCCTCTCTGGGTGGGAAGGGGGAGGACGTGGGGAAGAAGAGAAGGCAGGGAGAAGGGCCCACTTAGCTCAGGCACAGGGAGGAGCCGGGCTGGGAGCAGATTTGCTGCATGTCATTGCAAAGCTGCAGCCTCTTGCCCAAATGTTCTTAATTATATCACGAGGGAATCAAGGTGGCAGGGATGATCAAAATGTCTAATTTTGCTGCGCCAAGCGTGTTGCTGTTTATCTGAGAAGAAGTCAGATTGTGGGAAACGAGAAGGAAGAATAACTCACACCTGATCTGGAGAAGTGGTGTGAGGAGGCAGGAAGGCGGCCACAGGCCGTAGGCCCGAGGAGACAGCTTCTCACAGATGAGATCAGGAGTCCAGGGGAGGAGAGACAGAGGCAGCGGCAGAAGAAGGGCACACTCTCACCTTCCCCAATATGCTTGCCGATGCCCCCAACACTCACAGGAGTGCAGGCTGCACAAGGCAGGGACTGCACCTCCAGCGTGCCCAGTGACACTCAAACGCTGACACCACGGAGTGCTTGGTGCATTGTACTCCTTCAGTAAATACTGGTGACTGACTGGCCTTGTGTGTATTTCCCCAGCCTCATCAGGTGCGAACAGCAGCACATCTTCACAGAGTCGCACATTTTAGAAAGTGAATCATAAGCGACCTTGGTGATCCACTGCTAGTGCCTGATGAAGCTGTGAGCCCACCAGGCACGGGCTTGTGATGCCCACAGCTGAGAGAAGGCCCTGCCTCTGCACAGTCTGCCTGGCATTCCCACCCATCTGTTCATGGTCCAACTCAGGTCCTTGATGCCAATTTGCTAGGACTCTTTTCTGTCCATGACCTTTAGGGGGAGCTCAGGGAAAGTTTCCTTGTACCTCAGGATGTCAGACGCTGTAGTTATTAGGGCAAAGTCAACTTGCTGTATGTACCATGTGTTGGTTTTGTCCAACTAAATTAAAAACGTTTGGGAATGGAGAGGGGGGACAGCAATAAGAGAACATTTTATACTTAAGTAGGTGTCTTTGTGTGTAGTTCTTATAACAAAATCAGGCGTAGTAGTGTGGTCTGGGAGGCTGGGGCAGGAGAATAGCAAGTCCATGCTCCTCTTGGGTAACTTTGTGACTGTGAGACCCTGTCTCAAAGTAAAAATCAAGAAGAAAAAAAGGCTGGGGATATAGCCCAGTGTGAAGGCCCTGGGTTTAATCCCCAGCACTACACTAGACATACACATATGCACATGCATTACAACAAAATGCCTGAGGCCGGGTACTTTATATGGAATTTTTTTTCAATAATTCCAGTTCTGGAGGTTGAAGAGCATGGTGGAACATTTAGAGATGGTGTCACAGTGGTGGGAGCAGGTGTGGATCACGTGATGAAACAGGAAGTGAGAGAGAAACAGACAGGACCACACGCTCACTCATACGCCCACACCCACAACACTCTCCATGTGCGAGAAGGTACACCTGAAGGAACATTAATTGTGCTTTTTTCTTTTTCTGGTGCTAAGAATTGAACTGGAGCACAGGCTGTACCACTGAGCTACATTCCCACCTGTTCCTCCCTTCTTTAGTTCCTCTAAGGTTGTCCTGATGCTATGGTATAGATCTGGAGTGTACCCCAGAAGCCTCATGTATTTGGATGTAGTGGGATATCTGTGGAACTGTGTGTTGTTGGGAGTTGGCAGTTGGCTGGAAGGGGCAGGTGCTTGGGGTTTGATTTGGAAGGGTTATGTCAGTTTTTTGAGATTGGGGGATGCCCAGGGCAGAGCTTTCAGGTGTGCGTTATTGACCTGTGGGCCAGGAAACAATGGCAGGGCACCACCCTGGATGTGGGGAGGGGGGACCCAACTGGCAGCTGGAACTAAGTAAAGGAAGGAAGAAGAAATATTGTTACAGCTGCTTCCTGTGGAAACTCTGACCTTGCTTGAGTCTCCAGATCTGGAATGGTTCCTCAACCTAATTGGCTTTTTTGTCTGCAGCATGTGAAGAGCTTTTCTCCCAGTAGGCCTCCATTGTTGTAGGCTGCCTATGAACAGACAGTGTGAGACCTTCTGAAACTGTGAGCTAAATAAATCTTTCCTTCCTGAGTCGTACATGTTGGACATTCTGTCCCAGCAATGAATAAGTAACTAAGACAACCCACCTCTCACTAGATCCCGTATTTTAAAGGTTCCTCTACTGCTGAACATCACCTCATTGGGAACCAAACTTCTAGCACATGAGATTTTGGGTGACACAATCAAACTATGTTTAAGACTGTTTTCCTTAAACCTACAATTCCACATCTCTTAGAGGAAATACTTGCCTCCTGAAGTCACTGTGAAAGCTAGGCCAGGGATCATGAAGAGAAGGCCCAGGGACTTCCTGGTACCAGTCAGAGCATCATGGATGCTGGTGAGAGCTGTCAAGCAGAGGTTAACATACTTTGCACCTGGCACCAAAGAACTTCAAACAATGGGTCCACCAGCGGGGATGATGATGGTGCTGATGAGCCCAGAGAGGGTGTGAAGTTTTCTTGTCAGCTGCACAGCAGTGAGAATGCACTCCGCACCCTGGTCTGTGTACTTAGAACCAGTGAGGAAGTGGGGTGCAGTATAGCACTTGACTGTCATGCTTGGGCTTTGGGTTCCTTCCCCAGCACAGCGCCCCCAATCCCCCAAAAAAGATCAGAATGGCAAATTTCACATTATGTGCTCTCTTCTTTTGGTGCTGAGGATGGAACCCGGGGTCTTTGTATTATGTTGCATTTCCACCAAGTCTTTGGTTTTAATTTTGAGAGAAGGTCTCACTAAGTCACCAACTTGTCTAGGCTGGGCTTTAATTTGCAATTCTCCTGCTTCAGCCCCCCCGAGTGCTAGGATTAGAGGCCCGCACCACAGGGCCTGGCTCCATGTACACTTACTATAAAGTTAAAAACTAATCACCTGTCTCTAGGAAACACACAACTCCGTGGCAGAACTGGGTGTTACATCCAGCCGTCTCAGACTTCAAAGCCCACAACGCAGCTCTTGCCTCCTGGGAGGTGGCATTCTCAGCAGCCTTCTGTCACATCCCAAGTAAAGATGGTCTCTCAGGTATGAAAGGAACGGCCCCCCATGACATCACCCCACAGGGCCTGGACATATGGCTCCTGCCTGAGCACTGTCCACCCCTACAGCCAATCTCAACTGGAGCAAAGGCTTGTGTGTACGTGGGAGACGTGAATCTGGCCTGGGATCACAGGTGATCTTAGAGTCAGCACACAGCCTACTTGCCCAGTGGCCTCACAATCTTCTGTGAACATTTCTGGGCACAAACACTTAGAAAGGAACTGTAGCATTGTCACCAGGCCAGGATGGAGTTACAGATACAATCGCATGTGTGAGCACAGGAAAGGGGTTGGGCAGAGGCACAGCACTGCTGCCTCAGGGTGGCAGGGCCCCTGCGTCCTGAGTGATTTAATCTTCAGGACCAACCTGTGATTCATGTGTGATTTTTATCTGCATTTTATTGTCACCATAAAAAGCCACAATGTGGGAGAGTGACTTGTTCTAGGTAGGAGTGACATTGTTCCAAGTCATTGCTGTCCTGTTTCCTGCACAGAGCAAAGGGGTCCTGACGTGGCCAGAGCACACATATTCAAGCATACCTGCCCCTGCAGGTGCACACATTACCCACCCAACATGCGTTGTGTGAATCACACATAGCTCACATGCATACCACATGTAAATGTCACGTACGAACACTCATTGTATCATACATGCCACACACTACATGTTTCATGCACAGAACACAAAGATATCATAGACAAGCACTATGCACCTCACACATGCCATAAATACATGCACAGACGTACTTGAAGACAAACACAAGCAGACACACTTAGAGACACATGCACACACACATGTACATACATGTGCATACATGTACAGACACATGGCAACACATACACAGGCACACTTAGAGACACACAGCTGCACCTCCCCCACTGCTGTGAGCATTCACTGTCGTGTTAATGCAGGCACCATTCTACGAGTAGCACAGTCCAAAGGCGAACACGTCTGCATGAAGACAACCTCAGATGCCCCTCGGATGGCAAAGTGCAGCTCTGGTGCTCACTTCTGCACACACCTGCGTCTCTCCAGAGTGTGGCACAAGCTCCCAGGAAGGCCCACACTTCAGAAGCAGCCTTCCCCAGTAACTAGCAGAGGGGGATTTCAAACTTACAATCCCGTGTGTCTCTGTGGCAGCAATAAAAAAGGGGTGGCAATGTGTTTCGCCTGACCCTCTTGAGGATTAAACGATGTGGGGCCTGGAGAGCTGTCGACAAATCTTGTGTGAAATGCCATGAAACTGGTAACTTGCTATAACCCTGCATGCCCTCCCTGCGTTGCGCGGACTGGGGAAAACCCAACAGGCGCTCAGCTCCAGCGCTTTTCCCATTTGACCACCAGCATCTGCGAAGCGGGCAGGTGGCAACCAAGGCACAGCCACAGCGGAGGTGCCAGGTGCCGCCCCCACCACACAGGCAGGGTGGCTCCATGTTGGTCTCCTTTTGTTGGCATTCGGCGGGGAAATTGCAACCTGGCTCCGTGCCGCGGGCCTCTGCCTCATCTTCTAATCTCTGAGCCTGACGTGCTGCCACCATCAGCACCAGGGACTTCAGAAACCTACTGTCCATAGACTGGAGCCCGAGACTGATGAGGGGTGGTCAGGACGGGCCAGCTCCAGGGCACGCAGACTCCACCCAAGATACCTGGGGAGGAGAAGAGGGGCACTCAGCCCTTGGGCTGCCACTTCCCAGGAAAGGGCGGAGCCACCAGCCCTGGACAAGGCGCAGGCCTGCTCCTACACACAATCCAGGACATGCGGGGCTCTCCTGGAACCGAGAACTGGTGCTGAGAGCGGGTGAGTGCATGGCCTCCTTCTCCGAGGCCCCCAGGTGACTTGGCCCACGTCCTTGTTCCTCACAGGAAAGCGAGGGGCGCTGCAGGTGTGCCAGAGGTGGTGTCCTGAAGCACACAGCAAGCAGCGTGGCCACATACACTTGTACATGAGAGGGGCATTGGCACCGGTACTGAATAATCCCTCCCTACAGACGTAGCCGTGGCTGGGGTTCCTCACGCTGCTGCAAAGGGGCTCCGGGGCCCAGAAGGCAGGGACTGAAGGACCTGGGAAGAAGTTAGAGAAAAAGACAAACCCCAGGCAGAGCAGGAGGGGGCCCGACGCGAGGACCAGACTCCCCCGTGTGAGACTGAGCGTAACGTGGGAGTAGCTGCTGCTGCTCCAGGTGGCCATCAGCCTGCAGAGAGTGATCTCAGAGCTGCTTTGCAAGGGTAGGGGCTGGGAGCTGAGTGTCACCTGCAAGTGGATTCACTGCAGAAGGTGAACACGAAGCGCATTGGCACAGTGGGCCTGATGTGGGCAGCCACGGGCCTTCCCCTCACGGAGACGAGGGGACACTCTGCTCTCTCTAGCCTGTCTTGTGGCCCAGAGCTCTTTGGGTTTCTAGGGCCATTGCTCTCTGAGAAACAGGAACAGAGCTACTGCCTTTTCCTGAGGTCACAGAGTGAGCGGCTAAGCCGGCTTTCAGGTTTAGGCCTCCGGCTTCTAGATCCCACCATCATCCACCTGCCTTGAATCTGCCTGCACGGCCCAGGTGACCCCACCAGGGGATAAACTCAGGGTTTTCTTAGCCAACTTACAGCAGTGCTTCTAGGAGGCATTAGCAAAGCCAGGAAACGTGCTGGTGACCATACTTTGGCAGGCGGGGACGTGCTCCCGGCAACTTGTGCTCTAGTAAGTGGAGGCCAGGGCTGCTGGTGCAGCCTTCACTGAACAGAGGAAACACAGCAAAGATTGTGCAGTATAAATGCTGAGCCTGCTGAGGTTCAAATACATGGGTGACAGGCAGTCCTCACTCTGACAAGTAATCAAAAACCTTACTGGCCTGTTTTTTGGATTCCCAAGGGTCTCAGTCTCTATCCCTGAAGACTCAGGCCTAGGTAGGGCCCACTCCCCTTCACCCTATGGGGGTGGCTGGCTTCACCCACCAAGAAGCACCTTCTCCCAATTTCCCCTCGTTGGCTCAGGGTGCTGGAGTTGAGTCCACCAGGAGCTCCTGTTTTCTTCAGAACACGGCGGTCACGGGGCACCCCGACAGCGACTGCCATTTCTGACCTTGCTGAGAGGCCCCGACACCATTGCTGAGAGGTGCTGTACCAGCCAGCAACCTCCTCCCGCTTCTTCTTTCCGGAAGCAGGCATTGGTCGTTCCACAGAAAATTACACTTGGGAAAGGAAGAGGGCACGACGGGCTTGAACGACAGAGACAAGAGAGAAGCTGGTGTCCGGCAAAGCTGTAATGACAGCACCGCTGCAGACGCATGCAGCCAGCATGTGCCTCCCCAGCACGGCAGATCGCCCCGCCAGGGCAGGGCGCCTCAGCAGAATTAATCACTACCCGGGAAACAATTTCACACTAGAATAAACAGCAGAGAGAGAGAGAGAGAATAATAATAAATGCATTGCATTGTCCAGTCCCTAACCTCGGCCTTGATATATATTAAAAAACAAGTCAATTACTTTCAGCAATGACAGAAACTCATCTTGCTTAGGGGTATAAGATAAAGAGGTCTGGAACGGGGGGCTGGCCGGCTATCTGCGGGACACAGCCAGGGATGACAAATACCTAATGTCAAGCTCTCGCTGGGCCTCAGGCTTCAGAGACACAGGCAGCCACCTTGGTTCCGTCTGAGGGGGCAGAGGAAAGAGGAGCCACACCGAACATTAGGAGGGAAAGGATAGCTGCTCCTACAGAGTTGTTATAAAATGCAGAAGCAAAATGTAAAAAAAATGTGCAGTCGTTTTTCCGTGAAAGTAGCTGTCCGTTGGCCGGCCAGCCTAGCTTCAGCTTTCGCATTCAGAGCAGCGTCCAGGAGAGCCGCTCGACTTTGTTGGCGGAATCAGAGCGTGAGACGCCAAGAACAGTTTATTCCCCAAGACAAAGCTGATTGTTTCCTTCACCGTCGGCTGGACAGACAGACTTTCAGCATGGACGTTAAATCACTCAAGAGCTATGGGAAAGGAAACACTTTAATCCTCAAGTAAATGGGTTTTCCTACCTTTGTAGTTCTGGTACAACAGCTAGAAACCATCTTCCCTCTGATTCCTGGGTTGCATGTGCCAGGGGACTCTGCTCTTTCTGGAGGGCACCTCAGAGCATGAGACGTGGTAGGCAATTGAATACTGTGGCAGTGATGGGTCTTAAAAATCCTCTAGAAATGTTTTGTTTGTCTAAGATGATGGGCGCTGTGCTTCCTGGGGCACAGAAGATGTCCTTGAAAATCCTCTAAGATATGCTCACAAGCCACAGAGCCGCTAACTCTCTTATGCCCTTTAATGCATGATCCTTACTTGTGTCCTTCCAGGATCTGTGAAAACTGTGCAGTGAGGCGTGACGCTGCGCTTGAGTACAACATGGGCCCAAATGGGCAGCCATTGATCCAATGGTCAGGTGTTCCACAGGCCTCGGACTGTCGCATGACACATCACACATGAGAAAGTTTGTCATGGGTCTATCCAAAGTGAATGAATTTATGTAGACAAAGCCTATTCCTTGCTAACTTCTATAGGAGCAAAGCTTGGGCTGTCTTGTTCTCCGTGGTTGTGCCTATTCCTTGCTAACTTCTATAGGAGCAAAGCTTGGGCTGTCTTGTTCTCCGTGGTTGTTGGTACAGCACAGTGGTTTGCTTGCATTAGGCACGTAAGTTAGTAGATAATTGAATAAACTTGCTCTACTCATAGCAAGCAAAGCTTCTATTGCCTTTGCCCTAGCTTATTACACCCATTTCCCCAGCTCTTCCCTAGCTTGGAGCTACACAGTCCAGAGGAGGTGGCAGAAAGCAAAACTGACGTTCAGGTGAAGGCTCAGGACCAGCGAACAGGGCCAGCTCACGAAAGCTTTCCTGAAGGACACAGATTTGGAGTCTCATCAAGCCTGAGAAAACATCATTTCTCTCCCAAGAACAAGAAGAATAAAGTAAGAAAAGGTCTGCTGGGGCTGAAGTTCAGAATGGTGAGGGGAGGGGTGTGCTGTCTGCCAGAGACTGGACAGAGGTAGCCAGGGTGCAGGGAGGAGAACTCAGCCAGGAAGCCCAAGGTCAAGGGTCACTCAAATGATAACATTGTTTTGTTCTCAAAGCTTCCTGATAAATATTCTGAAATCCTCCTCAGGCTTACAGATCAGGAGCCATTAGCTATATAGAGATGACAGCTGTCTAGACAAGCACCTATTTGGTTGATTAAGGAACCGTAAACCAGAACTACTAATAGATCTGCTGACAGCTTAGCCTAGAAGACAGGACTGCATCTTGTGTAGGTGAGTGGGCAGGATTACGCGTTCTGGACATTTCATCTGCCAGCCTGCCATGATGCCTAAAATTCCTCATTAGTGTTCAAATTTTGATTTCCTATCATCTTACCCCAAGTGTCTATTTCAAACAGCTAGGTTACCTCGAAGCCACTGTATGCCTTTGAACTTGCCTGGCAAATTAATGCATCTGTTCTCCCAATAGCAAGCTGAGAGCTATATCTTGCTGGAATGCAGTGTAGAATAAATTATTGCTCAGAAAGAGCAGGAGAGAAATAAACAATAAGAGGTATGGCCTAGAAATCTAAGCTCTGGAAAAGCAACTTCTCCCAGATCCAGGACATCACAAAGTACAAAACGAAAGGAAACAAGAAAGACCTGGAACCCCGAAGGACACTGCCTGCTGAGGCCCTCAGCTCTCAGTGCTCAGTGAGAAAGAGGAACAAATGTGGGTTGTCCCTTAGTGAAGGCACTTGACATCTATGAGAGTCTTGGGCTGGTGACAAGCTAGGGAGCTGAGAATATGGGAGCTTCGTCTGCTTTATAAACTTCAAACATGGCTCAATGGGCAATGTGGAGGAGTATTTGAGCACTGAGGGGGAAAAAAGGTGGAGACTCATGGGGAAGAGATTTGTGGGAAAATGGTGTTGTTTTCTTGTTCTGTTTTATGTTTGGGTATGGAGTTCAAGGCCTCATACATGCTAAGCAACAGCTCTGTCCTAAACTACGACCCCAGCTACAGTGAAGTTCTATTCTTTTCCCTTTAAAGTTTTCTTAATTTTCATCTATAAAACCAACCGAGATAATTAGGGAAAACATAATACATAGTATCACCTGCTTGAACGTGAGAGCTACACAGACTCAAAGGGGTAATATAGCTGACACTACACAGAGCTAACCAGAGGGAGAGGGGCTCATAGCTTTAGGAGCAGATTGTGGGGCAACTGTGAAAGGCAGGAGGGAAGGGTGTATCCAGCCTGTGAAGTTGCCCGATAACAGCCGCCTGTGGGTCATCCTGCCTGGGCCTGATGCCTTCCTGTGGAAGGATTCCTGGAGGCACATGCACAGTGAGCATCAGGCCAGCCTTGTCTCGGAAAACAAAAACAAAACAAAACAAAACAACAACAACAACAACAACAACAACAACAACAACAAAACCAATTGAATGCCCCAGACCTCAGAGAGGACAATGGCTTGTGCAAAATCAAGAATTCACTGTTGCAGAGAGAACAAGCAGGCGTCCCCTTCAATCAGAAGGCCTGGTCTCCTCAGATCCAGACTGCCAACACCTTAGCATTGCAGAGTGTACCCCCACCAGTTCCTGTCCCAGGCTGCCTGCCTACCCTGCAGCTTGGCCTCTGCAGACACAGTCTGGCAGCCCCTCCATCTGCCCACACCTTCCCGACAGCAGGGGAGGTCATTCATCACTTTAATGGGATCTACACATTCAGTTATTAGAGGCTCTAATTTATTGGTGCTTCAGATGAGAGACCCAGGAAATCATTACTGAGCGGTTCCGTGAGGCCTTTCAGCCTAGTCCCAGAGAAAGAGCCTCAACTAAGTGATGCTGTTGGGTGGGGCTGCCCTCTCCCCTCCCCAACAGCTGGGAAGCTTCTGTTGGTTCTGTATCCATAGGACACACCAGTCCCACCCTCCTCCCCCATTAACCAAGATCTGTTTCTCACAATCCAGTGAACTGGCACAAAGTCCGCAGTGGAGTATGGACTGCTTCCTGCAGGAGCTGGGGATCGCAAGAAGTGGCTGTTCCACTGTGCACAGATCTTTCCCTTCTCCTTGTCCTCTGACCTGGGTTTTCCTTCCCCATCCAATCAGCAGAAACCATCCTGCACCTCCACAGGGCTGACCCTCACCAGCTCTTGCAACATTTGCTGTCAACTAATCAACAGGATGAGTGGAAAGCCTTCCAGAGGTATAGCAGATGTCCCCACAGTCCCTAGCCTAGTGGTGGCCATTGAGTAATGGAAGGTGGCAGTGGCCCGTGGTTCCCCAGGATGGGACAATGGTCATCCATATGCAGGGCCAGAGCCATGAGTGGTGGGCCAGACACTCAGGGCTGCTGGGATGCAGTGATTCTGAGTCAGAGAGCCAGAGCAGGGAGGGAACAATGAGCAGATGACAGGGCTTCTTATCGCAGCTTTTTACGTTCTAGCCATATCCATGCTCCTGCCCCACTGTCGAGATAAATCCCCTCTCGACTGGAGTAGTGGAGAGGTTCCCAGGTCCGTGGACTCTCCTGTGGTTAAGAATAAAGTGCATGGAGTCCAAAAGTAGTGCCGGCCATTGTTTATTGAACCAAACAAAAGATAAAAGAAAAGTCCTTGGCCAAAAAGCCAAGAGGAAACCCAAGCAAGTCTCTGTTAGAGAAAGAAAAAAAAAGAAACAAACAAACAAAAACTCCTGGCCCAGAAGCCAGGAGAGAGCTGAACAGACATCCATTGCTGTGGGTCTGAGGGTTCCTTAGATGGACTCAGAACAGAGAGGCTTGAGCTATGAGATGATTGTCAATGGTCGGATGGAGCTATGGCATGGTTCTCAGTGACTGGCTCCTTCATGTGCTGGTAACTGGGAAAAGCCAGAACTTCCTCAATATGGAGGAAGTGATGTGATCTACTAACAAGTTAGGAAACTGAAACACATTAGCTACTTGGCTCCAGGAAACTGAAAACAACCTCAACCTCAACTGAAGAATGGCATCTACGGGGGAGCAGAGCTCACTAGATGCCCTATTTTGCAGTCTTTCTTCCCTGAATTCCTGCTTATCACCATCAACTGCTGCAAATCATGTTATCCCTCTAGGATCTCTATAGGTCTCAGTTTCCTCCATTGGATTGTCATTCACTGCCCATTTAAATACTGAGTGGCCACGGTTGCTAAGTATGGCCAATTATACAGGAGTATATGAATGCCACCTGAATGTTATTCAGGTCTTCCCCAGTCTTGGGCTGTGACCGGTCCCTGGGGATACTCTTGAATTCTCTTCTGTGTGATACCCATGATGTGAGAAGATCCAGCCCTACAACCCCTCGGCCCAGCCAATCCTACCACATGTCCGTGGACCCTGCTTCCCAGGGATTGGATCCTCAGAAGTGAGGACCAAGCTGGCAGAAGCTGGTGAAGGCCTCCTGCTGCTGTGAGATACTGGCCTCCCTGGCCACATGAAGAGGTCTGTGTGGCTCATCTTGCTCAAACGCTATAGCTGCTTTGCCACCTTTTCATACCCATGTTTCCACAAAAGAGGGACACCAGGACTTTTCTAGGTGAAGCACATTCCCAAGGTCTCCTCTAAGCAGTGGGGAAGAGAAACCTGGCTGTGGGGAGCAGTGAGACCCTGGGGCCTGAGCGTTGTACCACTCTGAGGTAACACTAGACCCTCAGGTCTGGATGTTCACAGTCCCCATGGAGCCTGGCCTAGCTCCAGGCTTCCCATGTAAAGCCTCCATGCTACTAAAGCCCCACTTCTCCTGGAAGAAGTCAGCCTTGCCTTTGACCCAGGAGGGCCTGTGGGCACACTGATTGCCCTCACGTCCGGTACAGTGATGGTGAACCTTGTTCGGCAGTGGGCCAAGCACCTTTCTGAACGTATAAGAGGGTTTCTGGGTTTCAGGGCAAAGCTGGCCAACCTCCCAAGGTGCCTGAGATGTGTACACCGGGTTGCAAAGCTGACTGGAGTGGAAGGCTGACCCATGGTCACTGTGACAAATACCCGAGGCAACTAGCTTCAAAGGAGGAAAGGCTTACTGTGGCTTGTGGTTTCGGAGGCTTCGGTGCCTGGTTATTTGTTTCTGAGGCCTTCGACAATACCATCGGAGGGTGAATATCATCAGAGTACACAGTAGAGCAGTGCTATTTTCCTTCTCATGCCCACAGGGAAAAACAGACAGAATGAGAAAAGTGATGAGGCTCAGGTCCCACCATCTCTTCAAGGGTACCCACTAGTGACCTTCCTTTCACCAGGCTCCACTGCCCACAGGTTCCACTACCTTCTAATAACACCCTTTACTAGGGGTTGGACCTTCAACATAGGAGCCTTTGGTTGCATTTAAGACTTGAACTATAGCACCCTCCTGCCTGACAGACTTTGAACTGGAGCAGTGGCTTTTTCCTGCCTCTGAATCCAAACAGAAACATTCCCAATTAATTTCAATGTTCCCTGAGTTAAACTGTGATGCCTCCCATTTGGTGGACCTCCAGGTGACAGTATGATGGTGACACACCCTTGTCTATCCTTTAGTGTCATATGGGGTCATTGGAGATTCTATAGTTCTTGTCCAGAGTCAGAGTTCTGTAAGTGAGCTCAAGCCCCCAGGCCTGGCTCTATATGCAGACCCAGGCTCTATGTCCCCACGTGGATAAGGAAGTTGTTCTACAAGAGCCATGACCACTCCAAGTGCTATGCTCCCTTAGTCTTCTCTAAGGGATTATAATCCTCATATTAGAAATGGCAAATTGGCCAACACATGGCACGTGTTTCCAGGTAGGATCAGCCTACAGCTCACTTTATTAAAAAAAAAAAGAGTCTTATGCTTTAAAAAATCATAATAGAAGCTTAAGTGTAGTAGTATTTCATTCTTTTATTATTTTGGGAGTGAGGCACTTAAGGATTAGAACATTCTCAAGTAACCACGCTGAAGGGAGATTAGAAAGCAATCACGTACATCCAGAGGAAGAGTGGCCCAGAAAGAAGCTGAGGAGACCATAAGTTTTCTTTGCAGGCTGCCCCTGACACTGAGTGCCTCCCACATTCAAAATCCAGCAGTAGCAGCAACCATCACACCAAAACCATTAAACCTGGAGCAAGAGGAGAAAAATTATTTCCAGTGTTACTACAAGATTCAAGTGGGCAACTCTATACAACAAAAATGATAAGGCATACAAAGGAAAAAATAGTCCATTCAAAGGAACCATAGAGCAGAAAACATCCCTGAGGAAATCCACTATCAGAATTGGATAGTTGCTTCGAGGATGCTGGAAGAGTATAAGAACTTGTGAACAAAGAATAAGAACAGAACAGAAGAACACCCTGAAAGAGGAGGGAATTACAGAGGCCAACGTAAGTTCTGGAGGAAAAAAAAATTATATATATATATATATAACCTAAAACAGTAAGTCACTAGAGGGGTTCACAAAGATATTTGAGCAATCACAACAAAAGTGAAATTGAAGATTCACAGAACATAAATAAAAAGGAAGCGCTGTAACAAGCTTAGGGGACCTGGGGGCACCGTTCAGCAGGCCATGCGTTGCTCCTCACAGAAGAAAAAGGGAAGAGACAGATGGAAAACTTTCTGAGGAAACAATCTCAGAAGCTGTCCTGGGCCAGTGAAGTACATGTGAACAAAAACCAAAGAAGTTCAGTGAGCTCCTATCAGGACAGGCCTACGCACAGCCATGCCGGGACTCATCAAGATCAAAGTCCCCAAAGCCAAAGGCAAAGAGAAAGCTCAAAGGGAAGTGACTTACCCCACGCAGAGGATCTCCAATAGGATAACTGAGTTCTTGTTAGAAACCTTGGAGTGAGAAGCAGAGAGTTGCTGTGTACAAAATACAGAGAAGAGAAAGGAAAAAGACAAACAAGAACTTTGTATCAACTGGGAATTTTATACCTATTAAAACCATTCTTCAAAAACAAGGATAAGTTCAAGACAGGCCCAGTTAATGTCAGCAGAGGCAGCTTGCTACCAGCTCGTTTCCTCTGCAGTGGGGTAAATGGGAAAGGGGACCTTTCAGGGTGAAGCGAAAGGCTCTGCGGCACATCATCCCACACACAGGAACAAAGCATCATGTTGGCTGTGGGGGCATACTTGGGCAACTCCAGCACTCAGGAGGCCAAAGCTGGAGGATTACTGTGTGTTCGAGACCAGCCTGGGCTACATAGTGAATTCAGAACCAGCCTGGACTACAGAGCAAGATCCTGTCCAAAACAAATAACAACAATGAGAAAACAAACAAAAAAAAAGAAAGAAAAAGAAAGACCTCCTTTCAAAGTCACAACATTACAAAAGCTATGACTTTAATTTTGGTTTATAACTTCTCTTTTTAGTGCTTTAAACACACTTTGAAAGACAAATAAATATTCTATGTAACTGAGTACAGTGAATCAAGATGTAATTGCGACACAACCACACAGAACAGTCTTGTATGAGAGTGGAGTAAAGTCGGCACAAATTCTAACGGAGTGTTGTGGAATCCGAACGTTCCACGTGACACAGGAACTACAAAGACAGCACAAGTGAAAGTGGAATCAGAATCTTTCACTACAAAAAATAAGCTAAAAACAAAAGAAGAAGAAAACAAAGGAAGGCAGAACAAAGCTGTAAGGCCTACAGAACCAAACTCAAAAATAACCAAATTATGTCTTCCCCACCAGTAATTACTTTAAGTAAAAATTGACTGACATCTGTAATCCAAAGACACACATTGGAGGAATGGCCTTTAAAAATCATCAGCTCTGTGTTGTCACTAGGAGACTCACTTTCTGCAGGGAACACAGAAAGTTGAAAGTGAAAGGATAAAGATATTTCATGAAAATACTCACCAAAAGAAAGCCGCGTGGCTACACTGAAAAACAAATTAACATAACACAGGTTATAAGAAACAAGAACATTACACATTAGCAAAAGTTTGATACAATAAAAAATAACAAATTTTAATGAATACATACCCAAAAAATCCTCAAAATATGTGTAGCTTCTATTTATGGAACTGAAGAAATGTTTTCCCACTGTAATGGTGGATTCAGTGGTCAACCAAGTGAGAAGATAGTAAGAAGAGGATTTCATAATGCAACAAACCAGTGCAGCTTTAAAAACATACAGAAAACACCGTCCCAAGACAGCAGAATGCACAGTATTCTCAAGTGTAATATGAGATAATTTCAAGATGAGCATTTTTTGAGTGGGAAAAACCTCTCAATAAACTTAAAAAAATAAGTATTATATACTGTGTCTTCTTCAACCACAAAAGGGTGAAGTTGGAAACTAATAGCAAAAATAAAAATAAAATTATGTATTGAAAAGAAAAAAATAAACTTTCTGTTTGCAGATATTACTATCTTACATATAAAATTCCTATACGGAATTTACAGAAACTATATCAAAGAGAATAGTAAATTTAGCAAAAAATTGCAGAATACAAACATAGCATACGAAAATGATTATACATCTTTATAGTAGCAATGTACAATCCTAGAATGATAAAACAATTTTATTTTTAAAATAAAATAAAAAATAATATACCTAGACATAAATGCTGGAAAAATTCAAGACGTATCCACCAGAAACTACACAACTTTCTTTAAAGAAGTTTTAAAAACATTTAATAAGATAGAAATGCACATATTCATGGGTTGAAACGCTTCATACTGTTAGGGTAATGATCCTCCACAAAGCAGTCCTGATACCATACAATCTCAGCTGACACTGAGCACCTGAACCTGCCATTTTTACAGAATACAAAGTATCTAGAATGACCAGAACAATATTGAAAAGGAACGAAGTTGGAAGATTTATAATTCCTAATGTCAAAACTTATTTAAAAAATCAGAACTTACTACCAAACTTGTCTCTAAAATTGCATTCTAACGTGTAACTCCCAGTACTCATTTGTTGTTTTCCCAGTTCTTATCTACTTACCTCACGGTCATTACAGAGACTTGGTGCTTCCCACCCGATCCACTCTTCTCCATTGTCATGATCCACAGGGCTGCCATTTCTGACCCCTTTAAATACAATTCTAGAAATATTTAACTTTGCCTTTGAGCCCTTCAAGAAAAAGATAGTAATATTTTAATGTTAGAGCTTTTTGTATGGTTTGTGGTAAAAAGGTATTTTCTTGTTCCTACTTTTTGACTGATTGTTTTGCAATGTAGAATGAAAACAAATTACCAGTGAACTAAGTTTAGAACTATATGTAAAACATAGTCAGTGTTATTATTAGATTTAGCAGATTTAGTACTAATCTTTCAAATTGCTATGAATCTCTGGACACTTACTCTAAATTCTCCACCTATTTTCCCATAGATTAGTTACAATTCAAGGACCACAGTTAGAGGACCATCTTCCTCACTTTTTCACAATACCCAACATCGACAACTTAAGGAAGGAAAGTTTATTTTGGACAGCCAGCAGTGGCAGAGTGTGTCTGGCAGAGACCAGGTGCTCACAGCATCGCAAGAGGAAGGAGTCAGGCCTCAGGAAGAAGCCGGGCAAGAGTACATGACCTTCCATGCCCCATGACCAGCAACATGCCACACTCTGGCAAGCCCAACAGCAATCGAAATCCATAGAAAATCCATATCCACACCACAACAAGGACCTACGCTCTGAATACGAACACAGCAATCAATTCATCACCAAGACATTACTGATATGTGCCCCTTATGTGCTGAGTGATGAACCAAAGTAAAAGCTGCTTTTGTGAAGCTGGTAGAAGGAGCACACTGAACAAATCAATGCCGACACATTATTTTTCCCCCATTTTACTGATACATATAAGTGCAAAATTTAAAATTTACATTGATTGTGAGCATTTTGTGCACATACATATCATGGTAAAGTTACAAGACCTTCCCCTCTCTCTACTACACATTAATTTTTACATGAACTTTTTAAAAACGTGTATGAGCTATAGAATCACTGATATGTTAATAACGTACAACTTGGGAATTTGTGTCTGTATAGATCTTGTTTGGCCACTTGTCATCAGCAAGGTAGAGACACATTACTTGTGCAGCTCACGTCATGAGGGGTCGCCCTCCCACAGCGCAGGCTTGCTGATAACTTGGTTGATTCTGAGAGCAGAGGGAAGCCCCTGGGATTTTAAACTGCAGAGGTGAGAGTCCAGGGATTGCAATGTGAACATGCACTTGGGAGGCTGTAGAGCGGCTGGGAGAAAGTAAGGCTGGAAGCTGCTGCCTCTGCGATGGGGTGTGGAGGCCTAGGCTAGGACAACATAGGGCAGACAGGGACAATGGGATCAGAAACGCAGCCCCATGGCTCGTGAGAATGGGGAAGAGTGGGTAGGGTGGGAAGCACCAAGAATGGCTCTAAATCTCTGACTGCACAGCCAGGTGGGTAGGGGGCACTGTGGAATACTGGCAGAGAGGGGCAGAGCTGTAGCCAAGAGGCACCCGGGGAATGAAAACCAAAGAAAATATTCCAAAATGGAGAAGTTCTGGGAGAGATAAAGGGACAGCCCAGTGTGAGTCCTCTGGTCCCTGTCTACAAGGACACTTCACTGAACTCCAATTGTTCAAGGGGACTTGGGTGGTCCATGGGTCCAGCCTTTCAGGTCAGCCCTGGTATGGAGGTCTGGAACCCTACTGGGAGCTGTAGTCCAGATGGCTGGTGTCCACCAACTCATTTGTGTCAAGTTCCCCAAGAAGCAGAGCCAAGTCAAGTATTTAAGTTGTTTGCAGGATGAAGGCAACACAACAGGAAAGGAGGCAGGACCACGAACTGAGGGATATGGAGTTGGCAGCCGTAGTTTGACTAAAGTGTGATCCCGGGAGGCGGCCACAGCCAAACACATGAACTGTACCTCAGCAGGGAAAGGGTATGCCCTGTTCCCTCTCCATCTCCCACATGCCAGTGTGCACCTGGGGCACACACCCTTGTCATACTTATAGAGGATGCTCAGTGCATACCACCTGGCTCTCAGTGCATGTCCACCTCTCTCCAACACAGAAGTTTCAGGGCTGGGCTGGGCTGGGCTGCGCACAACGCGGGGGTGTAAGATGGGGCACCTACGCGTGTTCCTCTGGAACAAACCCCGTGTGGCGTAATGCTGGTGCCTATGGTCAGGACTGAGGCTGGGACCAGAGGTGAGTAGGGTCAGAGGACGAGCAAGGACAGAGAAGGTAATGGGATTCCCCTGGCTGAGCCCTGCCATGCCTGGCCTTGGTGCCAAGATGCTTCCGCTGTACCTGCCACCGTGGGAGGAAGGACAGACACCTGTCTTGGGACCTCACCCCTTCATCCCTCACACGGGAAGAGGGATCACCGTCTGAGAGGCTGGAGAGGGCAGGAGACTCGTCATTTAAACACAGCATCAAAGGGGCAAACGGGCTTCCTCCCAACTGATCCACCCTTCTGTGGCACTCACACCACTGTGGCTTCTGATTACATAAGAGAATTAAGTTTCCTCGGGGTCAGCCACCAAGCTGGCTTTCTCTGACTGTGTGGGAAGAAGGCCTTTCGGGCAGCTGCTCTGCCGGGCTCCAGCAAGCCACAGCAGCCCCTTGGATGTCATGCACGTCCACACTGGGCACACGTTAACGTCATACTCTGCGCTGCAAGGCTTGCTGATTCCCCGAACGACTGACATTCCGCTGCAGCCTGGTTTCCCGTCCGAGACTCACTCTCTGCCCAACGAGGAGGCAGAAGTCCTCACACCCCCGCCTCCCCGGAGTGAGCCGGTAGCCTCCACCCCACTGCGGGCCCATCGTGGAGCGCTCCCTGACCTACCATCAGCGCAACACACTCACTGTCCCGCTGTAGGGAAGGAGTCGCTGTCCCCCTTTGCCTCCAGAGAAAGCAGCGTCTCCAAGGTGACCAGTGGCCACAGTACCGAGGAGAGGTGGAGACAGCTGTGGAGCCAACAGGAGGCGGCTGGAGCCCAACTAAAACCCCGGAGTATTCCTGCGCCTCGAACAGGGACGACATCCGCGCGAGGACTTAGTGAGATCTGCACCCGAGAGGGACCGTCCAGTCCGCGATCTGCCCGGCCTGTGCACACCACCGCGGTCAGCAGGCGGGCGCTTTGTGCCCTCTTTGGCTCTTACTTCCCTTCTATTCATCTTTAAAGAGCCAGGAAAAGACTGAACTCACCGTGACTCAGGGCAAATTCATCATTAGCAAGCCACAGTGGCAGGAGGCTGTCCGCATGATTGATCCCCCCTCCCCGCCACCCTCCCCTTCCCCCCAGCTACCCTTTTCTAAGCAAAAGTAATCTCTAATTCTTCACGTAAGCACGTTCAGTATCAACTCCTCTGGTCCCTGCTCAGGTTCAGTTCAGTTCAAAAGAGTTTCAGTTTCCCCTGTTCGGTGTCCTGGGGACGCTGGGGAAGGTGAGCAAAGAGTCCAGGCAGCAACCGGAGGCATTCCAGAGGCTTCTGAGCAGTCTGCGAGCAGGGCTCGGGGTGTGGTGCTGGTGGCATGGAGGGGGTCCCTTCTTTGTCCAGCATTCCAGGCTAGGAAGAGAGGAGTACAACGGGTGACCTCAGGTGAGACCAGGTAATAGTGACCATCCCCTGGAGAAATACCTCTCTTAGCACTTTGACATTCTCAGCCTTTTTATCCTCATAAATGAAATCTCTACATTTCTCTCACCTGCCAAACTGCAAGTGGATCATAAAACGCTTCTTCTGCGAAGAGGGTTTGTATCCCAGCCCCTCGGCCTCTGGATCTGCAGCCTCTGTGGACACAGTGCAGCACCTCAGGGTCGTGGGAGAGGTACTGGGACATGAACATGTCGGAATCGTAGGACCTGGAGATAACGATGCCACGCCAGCCCTGAGCCCTGAAAGGGCGTGTAGATGAGAATCTAGGACTAGAGGTCCTTGGTGTCTGCAACCCAGCTCCTCCCTGCAGCAGTGCCTGCTTCCCAGAAGCCTGCAGCAAGCAAGGCGGGCTGAACAGGTGATCACTCACCCTGCTGCTGATCTGCCCAGGCACCAGGATGGCAGTGAGCTTGGACACAGGGAGCAGACCCTCACCACTCACCCTCACCATCACCAAAACAGAAGGAAGGTGGAGCCTGTGTTCCACCCCTTCTCTCTGGAAGATATACTTGCGCATGTGCCCACGTGGGAACAGAACTTAACAGATTTGGGTGATTAAAAAAAAATCTTCTTCTTCTTCCAATATAGCCACAGTTTGCATTGAAAATACCACATTCTTGAAGAGACATCAGCCATAGGTAGAAGCTGGTGATTTTAACATTCCCACTCAGGAAGATACTGGGATCCCGTATTCCTGGCTTAGGGATTTGGCCAAGCTGCTCTTGAAGGCTCTGCCCCAAGCAGACCATGTGACCGAGGCCACACTCCTCAGCCTCCGTGGTCAGTTCAAAGTGCCCTCTGCCACCCTCACATCCTCTGCACTCATCTGATCTTTTAGATAGCTGGACTCCCTGGAAGGCAGAGTTCCTTTTCCTTTCCTGTTCCTGCCCTACTGCACACCTCACACGGAACTCAGCATGGGGCATGGCCTGATGGTGCCCAGTTACCATGCTACCTGGCTGGCTTATGGGCTGATGGCACCCTTCTCCATCCTTTTCTGACCGTGGTCTACACACTAAGAGCATCTCATGTGGCTCCCTCCTGCCAGGTGAGCACCTCCAGTCATGCCAGGCTCACCCACTGGAGGCTCCCATGGGCTCTGTCTGTGTCTGCACCAGCGCCACCCTTGACCTTCAGAAGTCTGGTCCTTATCTTGTGAGGAGAAAGGGCAGGCGGGCAGAGGCTGGGAAGAAAAATGTGTTTTAGGAAGAGTAGTTGAAGAATATGCTATTCTCGTGTCATTTTGGTGGAGCTCCTCCCTGTCTCCCACAGACACGTGCCCAAAACTTGAACACCTGGCATCCCACAAGCAGCACCGCTCTCCTCAGCTCTTGGACCCTCTGGGCTCAATTTCAGAAGCCAGTGCTGACGCACCGAATTTACCACTTGCTTGTTCTGCTGGAGCACTGGGCAAAGCCGCAGCCCGTTAAGTCAACGTTCCCTAGCACACTTCTATTTGTTTATTTACCTCTGAGTAGTGCAGAAGGCACATTTATTAATTTTTCCTCCATCCTCCAGCTCATGCTTGGTGATGCCACCTCAGAGCTGGAAAATGAAGTTCATCGACAGGTGGTTTCCAGATCTGCTCTGGCGCCAGCTTTGGCTCTCAGCTACTCTGGTCTGGGAGGCAATTCCGGGGCTCACCCTGAGTGCCTGGGGTGAGCCCCGCACCCCTTCAGACACGCTGGACCATGGGGGCACCTGGTGGGTCCAGGGGAGAGGTGGTGTCTGGTCCAGAAGTGCTGCCAAAGTGTAACTCCCACTAATTCAAAGGAAGTGAGATGAGAGCTTAGAGCAGTCGTGCCTCCTGGACACAGCCCACATCTCCTCAGTCATGCCACACTCTCGACCAGGGACACGTCTCAACAATGTGAAACCAGAGACTGCTGCTGCCCGGTGACAGCACCTCCACCCCTGTGACAAGAGGAAGCAGCTGGCCCCTCCACGAGTCCTTTGAGTGACTGTTGAGGCTACCTTTGCTCCCAGACACATCAAGAACTTCCAAATCAACATCAAGGGGTTGAGGGTCACTTGCCTTGAGCTGCTGCCATCAGTGTGTGCTCAAGAGGATTAACAGGGCTGGAGGCACCAGTGGTGTCTGCCCCACCCCACCAGCTGTCACAAACAATCACAGCCTCTCTGGGATGTGGAAGGCATAGGCCTTATATTGCACGTGGAAATGCAGGCTTAAGGGGCCCTGCTGCACCCCCAGGGCAGGGCTGTGGGGGGCAGGACTGTGGTTTGAACTCAGTTCTATCTAAAGGTTGGTTTTCTCTCACTGCTTTTGTCGTGTATGGGGTTTTACCCATGTGACATGTATTGAAATAGAATTTGTGCTTGTGCCCCTAGTTGTTTTTTTCTCCTCTCTAACCAGCTTAACCATTAAGGCAGAGTTAGGTCCCTTTGTAGTGATCACTTCCTCCCTGGTTTTTCTCAAGACAGAGTACAAGGATGTCTTCATTAAGCACCAATCCTATCTATTGTGAAGGGTCAAATGTTCTAGTAAGTCAACCGTCCGTACACCGAGAGTCTATCTTCCCCAAGTCAGAACAACTATCATCAAGAACACAAACAAACAAGCAAATGCTGGCAACAATATGGGGTTAACAAAACCCTACAAGGGTTGCTGTTGGTGGGAATGTAAACTAGTGCAGCCACTACAAAAATCAGTATGGAAGTTCCTCAAAAACCTAAAAATAGGGCAATTTGGCCTACGTATACTACTTCTCAGTACACACTTGAAGGAATCAAAGTCAGTGTACTGTAGGGCTACCCTCATGCCCATGTTTACTGTGCACTGTTCAGAATGCCCAAGAGGTGGAACCAGCCTAGGTGCCTTTCAACAGGTGACTGGATAAAGAAAATGTAATATATATATATATACACACACACCGTGGAGTGTTATTGGCCTGTAAAGAAGAATAAAATTATGTCAATTGCAGGAAAATGAAGGGAACTGGAGAGCACTGTGAAATAACCCAGACTCAGAAAGACAAGTATGGCCTGTATTCCTAACATGTGCAATCTATGACTGATGACACAAAAGGGGCTGAGGGCATAGCTCAATTGTTAGAGCACTTGCCTCACATGTGCAAGGCCCTGCTTTCAATCCTCCAGAGCCACCATGGAGATGTGGGTATGGTGGGTGTAATCCTACCACTCAGGAGACTGAGGCAAGAGGGTTGTCATGAGTTTGAGGCCAGCTGGGCTACATAGTGAGTTCAGGACCAGCCTTGAGGGAGCAGAAGAAGATCCTGTTTCAAAGAAAGAAAAAAATATATAAAACATAAAAATAGAAAGGATACTATTATGAAACAAGAAAAATGGAATAGAGAAATCTGGGGGAATGAGTGGGTATAAGAGAGTATCTGGGGAACAGCTACAAAATGCTGCTAAATTCCTAGGTCAGGGAGAGAAAGATATTTAAGTGAATAAGTGAGGTGGGAGGAGAACTAGTTTGTAAATCAATATGTGGGCCTCTGTAGCAGTACAAGTCCACCTCAGCTTCCTGTTTAGGTTGCATGGTTCCTGTAGCTGGGAGAGAACACCTGACACACACAATTTACAGAAAGAGAGGTTTGTTTTAGCACATGGTTTTTTAGAGGGTTCAGTCCTTAATCAACTGGCTGTGAGGCAGAAAGGGCATGGTAGAATGGCCTGAAAGAAGACAAGTTCTCAGCCCTTGGTGGCCAGGAAGCAGAGAGGAAGGAAAGAGGCCCAGGGCAAGAATACTCTCTTTCAGGTCACATCCCCAGAGACTCACCCCTTTTGCCAGATCCCACCTTCCAGTAGCACATTCAATGGATGATTCCATTGATCAGTATGGTGTCCCATGATTCAATCATGTTCCAAAGGCTTTAGGGAACATTTTTTATCTAAGCCAAAATACTTCATTCCTGCTCCCCAAAATACTCATTATTAAAAAAAAAAGCATTCATTCCAAAGTCTTAACAATTCCAACATTTTTGAAAAGTTCAAAATCTCCTCTCAAGATAGACACTTAGCTGTGAATTTCTGTAAAATTTAAAAGCAAGTTAAACACTTCCAGTATAGAAGGGAGCAGGATAAGCATTCCCATTTAAAAAGGGACGAAAAGGAATATGACCAAAGTATGACTGGAACCCAGCAGGCAGACGTTTAATCTTGTAACTTCAGGTACAGTACTTGGAGCAGATTGTGATGGGAGATGAGCTCCAAAGGGCTTGGGCAGTTCCACCTCTGTGGCCTTGCCTGTTGCAGCCCACATGGCCTCCGTCTTGGCTGGTTGCAGCCACATGGCCCAAGACACTTGCTGCCTAGAGTTTTTCTCATCAGATGGCCATGTTTTTGGCATCTTCAGCTTCCTGGAGTCTTAACTGCACTTTTGGCTTCTCTCTCACAACTTCATAAGCTGTCCTCCCAGGGGAATATTGTCTAACCTCTCTGACTTTCATTTGAAATCTGGGTGGGTTTCTTCACGACTCCATGATTCTTATATTCTGCATGCCTATAACTTGAACATTGTATGTATGACACCTAGATCTGCCACCTGCTCAAACAGTAGCTAGGGCCCTTGGATCTTAGCTATAGAGGGCCCTGAATCTCTGGGTGACTGAGCACTGTGAATGAATCCCAGGGAATCAGTTACCCACAGGGCCCCTTTTGACAAAGAGGCCAGGGTTCTTCTCAAATAGAAGCTTTAGAGTTTTGCACTCTTGAGCCTGTGAAGGATACCATCTTGCTGATTCTTGAAATCCCTTCAACCTATCCTTTTCATTGTCCTGATGCAAAATATTTGACTTCTTTTTAATGCTAGTCTTTTCAGAAACTATACCTTTCCTGGCCTCAACTTTTCAGGCATTTTCTTTCTAGCAACTTTTTAAATACTTCAACTGTGCTGTTTTCTCTTGATTCTCACTGTAGAGCTGGCTAAAAGCAGCGGGCAATACCTATACCACAGACTGAAACACAGGCCGCCTTATGTTCTCTGCCAGATTAGTTAGTTCACTGTTCTTGTTCTCAGTGTCTCATTCCATGGGCAAAATGAAGACCAACTTTCTGCCTTATTGTAACATGCATGGCCTCTGCTCTACCTGCCAAGAGACCTAGTTCCCAGCTGAGCCTTCGTGAGCCTGGCTTTTAACATCTACATTCTTACCAGCATTCTGTTCTGAGCTCTGACCAGCATCCCACATCAAACAGTGCTCATAATATCAAGGACAGACTTGGCTGCAAGCTGTATGTGTTCTGGGGAAGCTTTGATGTTCAACTTCATTTCATAAACTTTCTTAAGACAATGAAACTTTTGTGACTTTTTTTCTTATTTGTATACGTTAAGTGTATCGGATATTTTGTAAGTGGCCCAAGACAATTCCTCTTCCTTCAATGCAGCCTAGACAAGCCAAAAGTCTGGATATTCAGGCTCTATGAACTTTCTAGTCTGTGTCTTCAGATTTTTCTAAACTCTTCCATAAATAAGTCTCAAAGGTTTCTAAACCACATCAACATTATAATCACAGTGATAACTCTGCCCTGTACCTAAACCAGCATTAGTCACTTTCTAATCCTGACATTACAACCTGACACCCACAATTTAAAGAAGGAGAAGTTCAGACCATGGTTGGCTGGTCCCAAGGCAAAGATGATAATGAAAATGTATGGCGGATGAAAGATGCCCAAAGAATGGCAGCCAAGAAGTAGAGAGAGAAGAGAGAAACCAGGTAAAAGAAAGAGTATACCCTTCTAGGTATAGGTAGAGTATACCCTTAGTGACCCACCTTCCACCAAGCCCTGCCTCCAAACACAGCTCCTGACTCATGTATGGATTTAGCCACTAATGAGTATAGCAACTTCAAAGTCCAATCATCTTCCAAATACGTGAGCCTTCTGGGGGACAGTTTTAATGCAAACCATGACAGCAGGATTTAGCATATCTCATGGGAACACTGTCCCCCCCCCCCCCACCACCACCACCTCCAGGAGCCATGAAGATGAAAGAGATAAGAATTCCAGCCAGCTCGGTGGAATAGGACCAGTAGCAATGATTTAGGTGATTCAAAGGACCAAAAGTTTTCTTGCCATCTTAGTGCAGAGCTCACACCTACTGGTTTCATCTTGATGGAAGCACCTTATATGTGCCAGCCCCATACTACTCTAAATCACCTTGGTGCTACTTTGATTAATCTTCCCTTACTCGTCACTAAACAGATTAAGCAAGTTGCAAAAGGGTGGGTGGGGGCACAGTGTGGCCTATGACAAAGAGTATCAGATAGGTAGCCCTTCAGATATGCCTAACACCTGGCACACAATAGACACCATCAGGACACAATTGGCACACAAGTACCAGCTGGGCATTTGACTTGACATAAAGCTAAAAAAAACAAAACAAAACAAACAAACAAACAAACAAACAAAAAAACAGCACTGGGAGTCCCAGGAAGAAGGATGCTATGAGTTTGAGGCCAGCCTGGACTATATAGTGAATTCAGTACTAGACTGGACTACAGAAACAGAGAGAGACCCTGTCGAGAGAGAGAGAGAGAGAGAGAGAGAGAGAGAGAGAGAGAGAGAGAGAGAGAGCTAAAGCATTGTGATGAAACTATGTTGTTATCATATGCACGTTGTGGCTTTTTAAAGGTTGAGGTGGAAATCAACTCTTAATTTAAACAAGTGTGTCCTAGTCTTGCAAATCTCAAAGAAACACCAGATTTCCTTCTGGTATTAGTTCTAACACATAGAACTTCATTACAGTGAGTTGCACAATGGCCCACCAGCACTCTATCTGAAGTCTAGCTGAAGGGAGAGTGTGACAGTCACGTGGCCTGCTATTAGGAGCTAAGCACAACAATGAAAGTGCATGGATAAAAACTGGGTGTGATACCGGGAGGACAGCATTCTAAACATTAGAAGTTGTACCTTCCCTTGAGTGGAGCAAGAGCTGTTTTTAAGTGCTCCACCCTTCCCCTTTCCATGGAAAGGAAGGGATAACATTAGAATCGATATGTAGGCGATAAAGGAAAATGAGTAGTTTGTGTTTAGATCAAGGATTTGACCCTTTGCCTGCAGGTGGACAGTAAGATCAGGCAACTGGAGAACTTGCCAGCCACATTAGACTGTGAAGCTTATTCTGTAACCTGAAATCTGAAATTCTGCCTCCCACTTCCATCTCCTAAAAAGTCCTGATTACAGAGACAAAAACCCCTGATTCTCCCCATCTCTCCAAAGCCAGCTTTGGCTTTGAAAAAAAGATCCTTTCCGACTGTTACCATGATGTTTGAGTTCATGATTTGGGCCCAGGTTGTGGGCAGCAAGTCCAGGGTTAAGATTTGGCTTTCCGTGGCTGCTAACAGGTGCGTATGTAGAAATACTGGACATGAGCCAGAGGTGCTGACCCAAGTGGACACTGAGCAATACACACACACTGATGAGCCAAGGAAGAAGAAGAAAAGAGAACAAAGGACAAAATGTGACCCATAGGACAATACTACTAAGGAATATTATGTTTATTGATTTGTCTATTTAAAGCGTGATATCAGTCAGATGATAGCTTAGGGCTCTCCAGGACCTAGTTTTCCAACAGAATCCTCAAATGAACACCTTAAGACTGGCTAGCTAACTTATGTTAAATCCAAAACCAAACAGGTTGAAAGTGAAATGTGAAAAAAGATAGTACCTCCAAATACTAACCAAAAGAGAACATGGTATCTATAACAACATTAGATAGAACAAATTTTTTTTTAAAAATCACAGAAAAAAAGAACATTATAACTGACCAAAATAATAAATTTACAAAAATACTATTTTTTGTGTGCAAAGCATCTGACTTTCTAAACATGTGAAACAAACATTGGCAAAACTGGAAGGAGAAATACAAGCTGTGCAATACTAGTAGAAGACTTCAATGCTTCCTTTAACTAGCAGATAGAGCAACTAGATAGTTATCAACAACAAATCAGAGGTCTTGAACAGCGCGATAGCCACTTGGACCTAGCATGCAGAATGCTCTGCCAAGGGAAGGAATGCACATCTGTCTCAAAAGCACATTGAACATTATCCTAAGCACAACAGACAATAGACTATGATACTAGTCAATAAAATTTAAAGGACTGAAATCTTACTAGACCATCCTCCCCAAGGACATAAGAGATTAACCAAAGTGTAAGAGATTAAAAAGACCCTTAAACTGTTTTTATGCTTCATTTTGAGAGGTGAAACATACTTCCTCTCCCTAAAGTAGGGCTAACTGTAGTAATTTACTTGAGTACTAGACCATGGCTGAAACCTTTGGGAACATCCAAGGAAGAGAAGGCTTCCACTGAGTCTGAGAAAATTTATTGTAAACAAATGTTAACAGAAAACCTGGATGGCTCTGAGATCTTGGGGTTCAGGAAGTTATCCGCAGGCTCCTACAGATTGTGATTGTAATGATCCCGCGCTGATACTCTCTGGCCATTCCCACAGAAGTTCTTAGACGTGCAAATGAATATTTCAGGAGTCTCCAGACTTGCCCAAGCACAGCTAAGTCCTATGGGCAGACCTCAGGATGTGCCATGAGGAGCAGAAGAATCACACAGCTAAGCTCTGCCTAAATTCTTGTATGTTAACCTGAGATATAATCAAATGGTCTCTATTTTAAGTAGCTAAGTTCTTCAGGGAAATACGAGTGTCTCAAAAGAAAAAGTATTATAAGAGAATGCTGTGAACAATCTCATGTCAAGACGTGTGTAACTTAGATGAAATAGACTATGTCTAGCAACATATATTCTACCAGAGCTTACTCATGAAGACACTAAAAAACTAAATAGACCTATAACTTAGAAGAAATGAAACGGAATCCAATAGTAAAAAATATACTAAGAAATGCCTAGAATCAAATAACCTTACCTGTGAGTTCTACTAAATATTGACAGACAATTTTTGTAATTTGTGATACTATTGGGAAAAGAAGGTCAGAAAGAAAATTGTGTTGCAGACGGGATTAAAGGAAACCTTAGCTCAGATTGGAAAAACCTAGAAATGTTTTTGACTGCAGCGCTATGGAACAAAGAATATAAAACTGGTAAACTGATAGATTTGGCTAAGAAGATTTCTAGGTAGAATGTCAGAAATGTCAGCTGTTTTCTCACAGTAACACATAAGAAGATTTGAATAAAGGAGGATGAAGAGAAAAGCTTTTAATCAAACTTTAGAAGAAAGCACAAAGGGCTAAGGATAAGCTAGATTTTCCAGTAGGACTATCTCTTGGTCCCAGACTCTAAAGGCTCACAAAATAGTAAGCAAAGGCCCTCAGGTAAGGCTCATCTTCATGTGCATCTGTGAGCCCTTCTGAGATGTTGGGAACTTTTTAGGGGCAGGCCTATGGAGCACTGTCTCAGTATAAACAGGGCAAAGTCTGTCTTGAATCAGGAGTCTGTTTGCTATTGGACAATGATATTTGTAGGAAATAAGAGCTTAGAGGCCCACAAAGCTTTTTAAGACAATTGCACTGACAGGTGCACCATCAGCCTGGACAAAAAGAAATAGGAACTATTGGAAACAAAAGGTTCCTCAGGAATGCACCTTTCTTTGGGCAAAGTCCGGCTGAGAATGCTGTTCAATCGCTAATGCAGATAGTTCCCTCTACAGGAAAGATGAGTCAGGAGGCAGGAACAATCACCCCATAGAGCAGTCCAATTAGCAGTGTGCCTAGCAGGTAACAAGCTGAGTGTACCTACCAGGCAATGATCCACACCTTCTCCTTTTAGAAGTAGAGCACCCACTGTGATTGTCCTATTCCCACCACACCATTGCCTGTCACGAGTGAGTGGGCCGAAAACTTGGCTCTTCTGTACTTAGTCTTTAGATTGGAAGGGATTTTCCTTAGGGAAGTACATTCAAGAGTCTCTTTCGACCACTTGGGCTTACATGATGCTATCCTGGACTTTAAGTAATGATAGTCAATCATCTTTATCAAAGTGCCTGACATGAGTCATGCCATCTTAGACCCTCTGGACTTGCCTCTGTCAGCTGAGAACCACTAAATAACCTTAATCATTACCATAAGAAACAGGAGAATCTCCCAGTTGAGCCCTACTCGGATGCATAACCCACTGAACTGTGAGCTGTAATAAATCCTTGTCTTAAGTCACTGACAAGTATTTTGGGGTACTTCATTACACAGCAGAACAAGCAGCTCAGTGTGTGCCACATGGCATAGGATTTATTTCCTCTGAGTCTTGTTACACCTTTTTCTTACCTGTATACCTCACTAAGATAGTTCTTTCAGAAGGGTTGTTAGATAGCTCATCTTTCTCATGTTTGTGCCCTATCTACACTTAGCACGGTCTCTGATTTTCAGTGGGCATTGATGGGGATGAGTTACCACGAGAGCCCAGCAATGTTTGTTTTTTTCACCTCTTGCACAAACACATTTAGTTTTCTTTCTACATCTAGGAACTGCATCAGAGTAGAGGGACATCTGAACTGTCATCACAATCTGTAGAAACAAAAGAGAAGACAGAAAAAATTACAGGGAAGAGTGGTAAGTGTAGACTGTGGCCCCTTGACCCAGTTAGAGGAAGGTGAAGGCAGGCAGGCCAGTGCTTCCACGAGATAGTAGATGATATGAGCCCTACACATGGCTGAAAATGAAGGATAAAGGTGGAAGATGCCAGCACATGCCATGATGGGAAGGCAGGACAGCCCTTCTCTACCAGAAACCGCACACGATCCGAGTCTAACCATGGAGCACATGCCGCAAATGGAAAGCTGGGCACAGCCAGCCCTGGAAAGGCTGGCCCGGCCCTGCACTCCATACTCAGAGTTTATGGTGAATGCAAGGGGAGCCTGTTCCAAGGTGCTGAGCTTTGAGCAGGGGATAGAGAAGAGACAATCAATGCTTGTAAAGTTTGCCAGCAGCAGTGACAGGAGCAGAAGCCATGACACAAAAGAGGCAGGACGCGACACAGGAGGATGGGACTCAGGCAGAGAAAGAACGATGGCAGGGGGCCAGGGTGAGAGGCACTGCTAAAGCAGAGCAGCTCGAGGGCAGGGACGGGAAGGTTGGCGAGCAGGACCACCTCCAGGTTACTGACTGGGACCCAAGGGAGGAAGCAGACAAGAAGAGATGGGAGGTCAGTGGTGAGGTAGGAGAGTGGCAGGTGACGCATAGCCCAGAGACAATGTAGGAGTAGGGCGGGCTCCGAGGGACTGTAAGCCTGTCTCCCTGTGTCACATTTGAGTTTCCTGTGCCACGCCCATCTGGAGATGCATTACTAAACCATATATGGGCTTTGGCGTCAGAGATGCAGATTTAGGCTGCACCGGTGCATTAGTGGTGACCCTGGTGGAGAGTGAAGAGGGACCAAAGGGACCATGGAGGTGGCAGTCTGGAAAAGGCACTGAGAAGCTGCCCCTCAGACTGTGGGAAAATGTGGAAAGAGCAATTTCCATGGGGCAAAGGTAGCAGTGTTTGGCAAATAAAAACAAAATTCCAACTTTGGTAATATGAATGCCAATTACATCGTGTGGGAAAATAAACAATTTTCTGTAGAGATAATCAGCAAAATATAAGGGGCTACTCAGTGACGATAAAGGGAGTAGATGGAGATTATTGCTTTTTTGTTCTAAGTTTCTTTTACTAAATGATAGAATAACTTTGCAGAGCAAATAGCTGGAATATTTTAGGGAACTATAGAGGAGTGTGGAGAGAATTAGAATCTCACATGGATGAATAGCTGTGAATGAGGCCACGAGATTGCAACAAAGCTCAGGGGCCACCACCTCCTTCGCTTATGCCTGGAAAACACCAGGCCTACGCATGAGCCCAGAGCACTTTCTTCAGAAATTAAATATTTTTCACTCAGAGGCATCAAATCACATGTATTTTTCATTGTCTACTGGAATCTCTACTTTCAGAAAATAGAATATAAAATGAAATGGCAAAGGTGCTTACAGTCAAATCTGCCATTAAGCAACTGAACTTGGAAAACTAATTTCCTCTGAATTTTCTTATTTATAAAATAATGTTATTATTTAAATGCTATTTGAAGATTGAATGTAATAATGATCAAAAAGCAGTCAGAACAATGCTAGAAATGCCCAAGCATTTCATGGCAGAAGCTGCTTGTAATTGCTATTATTTATTAAAAAGAGTTTCCCATTGGATCTTCCATGAACTTCTTTGGAGGTTCACCCATGAAGGAGAAACTGCTGCAGACAAGGGAAACTTCTCAGTCCCAAAATGGAATCCCTTGCATGGAGCCCTAATAAAATGAGGTGGGGAGGCCTTAAAGGGTCTCTTTCTTTCTCTTAAAAGAAAAAAAAAAAAATTCCAATACCCTCTGAAAACCACAACTTTAACTAAGTTCTCTGCAATCCTATAAAAACAAATTGATCTACAAGGATGTCTGCCCAGCATCTATGTTCCCTGGACTGGACTCATCCTTGCTGATAATCCTTTAGCTAAGATGTGACTTCAGAATAACTGGTAATCCTTGTCATTTTTGCCTTTGAGACCTCTGCCTTTCCTCCTTGCTGCCATAGTTTGGAGTGTCCCCCAAAACGCCTCACGTATTTGGAACTGTGTGTTATTGGAAAGTAGGAGCTGTGTGGAAGGGGAGGGTATTGGGGGTTTGAACTGGAGGAAATGAGTCAGTTTGTTGTTACTGGGAGAGGGGCACCCAGGGCAGAGCTTCAGGTGTTATTGACTTGTGTGGCCCAGGAAGTGAGGGAAGGCCCCTCACTCTGTTTGAGGGGAGCTGGACTGGCAGCTTTAAACTAACAAAAGGAAGGAGGAAGAAACATTGCTGCAGTTTCTGCCTGGGAAAGCTCACCCACTTTGCTCCTATGTGACTTGGCTTCTGTCTGCAGGGAGGTGAGCAGCTCTCCAGCCTCTGTCTCTTCCATGAGCCTTCACCATTGACTGCTGCCCCATGAATGGACTGTGAGCGTGTGAGAGATCTTCTGAAACTGTGAGCAAAATAAATCGTTCCTCCCTTAACTTGTAGCTTTAGGTCTTTTGTCACAGCAATGAACGAGTAATCAATACGCTTGCCTAGCTGGGCATACCTATGGGACATGTACGGCAGACCTACAAATCCCCTCCTCATCCCCAATAAACACATCTTTCTTTAAAGATTCACTGTCCTTCCTTTTAGTTGACGGGCAAGCAGAATGTCACCTGACTGACGGGCTGTCCTTGGCTGTGTTGACTGGCGCTCTCTCCACTGTACCACTGACCCAGCCCTCTGCTCCCTGCTCCCCAAGGTACTAAGGTACTGCTTACTGTTTCTTGTGTTCATAATGAATCTATTCTCCCAAACAGGGAGGATTTTAATTATTCTAAGAAGTATCTTGCTCTGGCCTTAATAGCAAGTTGTCCATGAAGTAAGCCCAACACGCTATCCTGTTTTGCGGAGAAAGTTCTGAGAAGGCTGCTCAATGTGGCAAGAGGTTCCCCCTCTTCATCCTGCATGGCCAACCAACAGGAAAATTACCCCAGGCCATGAGAAAGTCACGGGATATCACACAGGGATTCTGTGCATGACTTCTTATTTTGGTAGTTCTAAGAAGTTCTCAGGAGCATCAGGGATATGCCATAGGAGTCTGGGATTTCCAAAATCAGGGAGAAAAGAATGGACAGAAGGTAAAAGAACAAAGTGGCTGCTTGTCTCTCCTCCTCTCTCCTTCTTGCCACTCTCAGGGCTGGGTTTGCTCAGCTGCCTGGCTGCTCTCCTGGGCCAGTCACCTGCCCGGGCAACAGGCATCAGAGAGGCTGGCTGCAAACAGATCCTCATAACGAGGTGCCACTTCCCACGTGGACACTTTAATCAGCCTGCCTGGATTTGTGGCTGACACCAGGGGGAAGGAGAGAGAACCATTAGAGGCACCTGCCGCGGGAACAGGGAGTGTCACACACGTGGCCAGAGGTGCAGCTGGGTAAGTGGACCGTGACCCTTTCAGGGAGAATCAGCTTGCTGCCAGGGGACAGAAGGATGATTGGCAGGTGCTGGGGGCAGAGGGCAGATGAAGGGAGGGACGACTGGGAGAGGGGACGCGGGCACCCCAGCCCCGGCAGCTCGGCAGCTTCTAAGCGTGCCGCCGATCTGTCTCCATCCCTCCAGCATCTGCCGGTCCCTGGATAGGGGCTGTATTTTCAATCTGAAGAAGACTGCGCAGGAACGACTCACCTGCCTCTCTGGGAAATCTATTCTAGTTGCTCTTAAATCTATTCTGGTTGCTCTTAAGTGGTCACTTGCCCATGGCAAGTGACCAGCGCCAGCAGTGCAGGCGGCATCCTGGAGAAATACGGCCCAGGTCATGTTACGTGCCTCTGTGCGCGCTCAGATTCATTACCCGGAGGGTGTCTCCCAAGGATGGAGTAGATATTGACAAAGCTTGCCCTTACTGCCCTCTTTCTACATAGGAGGTAGGGCTAGTTTCTGTTCTGCATAAAGGAAAAGTGACAGGTATACACAGCCCACAGTGGAGAAACGTCAAGGGAGGTCAGAGGGGTGCTGGCAAAGGCGCGGGCCCTGGGCGCAGTGGCAGGACCCTCAAGGACTGCTCCAGGCTCCGGGCACCGGGCACCGGACAGCCTCCTGGGCTCTCGCTTCATCGCAGGTGAAATGATGAGAGACACGTAGCCGCACCTCGGGGCTGAGCCCGGCGGGGCTGGCCACCGCTAAGTGAGGTCCGTGTGCACACCGGGGAGGAAAGGAGCCCGACGTGAGCAGACGCGGTGCCACGTTCACAGGCAAAGCACCCAGTGGGGTAACTTGTACACGGGAGACCTGCCTGAAGCCATACTCTGGGAGCAGTATGGCTAGAAGAGAGCCCACTGCACTCCTGATGTACTGGCCGCGCTCGCTGCTTGCCCTGAGCACCAGTGACATTGCTGTGTTCAGTTTTTAACAATGTACTGTGCTATACATGTGGTGTGTGCATTGTCGGTATCTATAGTATAGCTTTATTAAACACACACACACACACACACACACACACACACACACACAGAGAGAGAGAGAGAGAGAGAGAGAGAGAGAGAGAGAGAGAGAGAGAGAAGGAAAGAGAGGAATAAGGGAATAAGTGACTAACTTCTGGGATGTCATCCGGGTTTACCAGCCTGTCATTCCAGCCGTCAATCACCCTAGCTTCCAGCTTCTCTTTCCTTTAATACCTCTTTTGCTTCCCTTTACTGCATTTTTTATGATAGTTGGATTGCACAGAATGAAAAGGGAGCAGTGATTTAGGACCTTCACATACATTCCCTAAGCAGCGTGGCAGGGGGCTGGGCCTGTGGCTCCAGTCAAGTGTGGTTTTATCAATAAGGTTAGGGACTGTAGCCTCTCTATCCCTAGAAGAAATTTCTCAATCTAATCCTTATCTCTGGAAAAAGCAAAAAAGAAGAACTATCCTAAGGTTTAGGAGTTTGTGAAAATCATTCTGTAGAAAAGCAATTTTGCTTTCTGAAAACAGATATGATAAGCTATATATGTATGTTTTATTGCCTTCGTATTCTGTGTCCTCACATCCATGGGAAGCATGAAGAGCTTTGTCCTTGATCAGGACGTTCTATTTTAAGATGCGTGCTACACTGAGGTTGGATTTCAGCAGCTCTCAGTGCCTTCTCCCTGAGAGTTCTTGTGAACTAAAATCTAAGGTCTGAAGTGTCCACCCTTGTTAGAGAAAAGAAACCACCTTAGGCAGGATCCTTTCCCTGACTCAGGGGCTGAATTGCAGGGTGATGGGGGTGCTGAGAGTGAGAGCCCCCACCAGAGCCTCTTATCTGACCCAAGGGGCTGAATGGCAGATGCTGAGAGAGAGACCCCACCCCCAGGACCCATACCTGACATGTGAGCTGAATGACAGGGTGACGAGGGTGCTGAAGGAGAGAGTCCACCACACAGGACATCTCAACTAGAGGGTCAGGTCCTATCCATCGTGTCATTTTCCCCACCATTTTTATTAATATATACGTGCAATTCATAATGCTTTCAAGGAACTTGAGTATTTTGTGCACATATACATCACATCAATATTACAATCCCTTTTCCTCCTCATTTTTGGCCCTCCAATACCCTCCCCGTCACCCCTTGACTCCCACTATCACACTCATTTCATTCGGTAGAATGCCTGTGTTCTGGGTGTGTCAAATCAGAGAAACCATGCGATATTTAATATATTTAACCATCTGCATCTGGTCCACTTTACCACTCTAATCACCACTTATTGGTTCAGTTTCCCACCGGTAGAATGGGCTGCAGTGGCCATATCTTGATACTTCTTCTCTGGGTCCAGCAAAGCCCTTTGCTGGGGTGATTTGCCAAAAGTTCTTTTTTCTGTATCTTAACTATGTCTTTGTTGAAATTCTTTAATGTGGCTTCACCCATCAGTCTACATAAGAGGAGAACTATAACAATGAAATCCATAAGGCTAGAAGACTTGAGAAAGAAAAAGAAGTTAAATATCAAATTCCTTAGCTGAGTACTGAAAGGTCAATATTTGTACATTCAAAAGACATTCAGGTTGTCATTACATCGTCAGTTTTCTTAGGATAAACTTATATTGAAGACTGAATGAGTGAGTCGCAACATTAAATGAGCTTAAGTCTATATCAAATTGCTACATTAAATGAACTAATTCTATATAATCTAATTAAACTACCCTCAAAGCAATAGATAGAGTGGCATGCTTAGGTATTTCAGAATTATTTTAAGTTTCATAAATTATTTACTCACATATCACTAATTACTAACATTTTGCTACATTTGGTTTATCATTTTATCTACCTATCCATTTCTAACTTTAGGTATACATATTTTTAAAGATTTTATACCAATTTCCTATGTTGAATATAATTATTATGTTTTGCAAACTTATATCCTATTAAAAACAATAATTATGGGGGAAGATTCACAGATTTTATGAGACAGTTGGTACTGTTTTATAAGGATACCAATTAAATGATTCAAATACCAGTCCATCTTTTTGTTACACTTTCTCTTTAGATGCTGCCTTTCCACCATATCTTTTTGGTGCTGCTTATCTCTCTGTTTCTCAAAAAGTTTTCTTCAAGTATCTTCTGCAATGCTGGGGCTGGGCTAGTGATCACAAATTTCTTTAGGAATTCTTGGTTATGAAAAATTTTTACTTTCAGGGATAATTTTGCTGGATACAACAATCTGGGTTGACACTTGCTGTCTTTTAAAGCCTTTGAAGTTTGCATTGAGAAATCTGCAGTAATTCAAATGGGTTTGCCTTGGTAGAATAATGCCTATTTTTCTTTTGCTACTTTTAATGTCCTCTCTTTATGTTTTATTTCTGAGGTTTTGGTTATGATGTGTCATGATGAGTCGCATTGCTGATTGAGATTATTCAGTGTTCTATAAGATCCTTGTACTTGAAAATTAATTTCTTTTTCTAGATTAGGAAAATTTTCTTGCACTATTTCAGTGAATAAATTTTTTTATACTTTTGGTGCTGACCTGCTCTTTCTCTCACACTAGTAATTCTGAGATTGGTTCTCTTTGAATCATCCATCAGCTGTTGTATCCAGCTACTTTGAACATTTCTAATTTTGGAGTCATGCCTAATTATAGCATTTGTTTCCTCACCCTTGTCTACAAGGTATGAAATTCTGTCCTCACAATATTCGAGTCATCTTCCCCCACTTTGGAATATATTTTTTATATCCAGAATTTCATTAATCTAGATTTCTTTTCATACTTTTCATTTTTCTATCAAAATGTTTCTTCATATTTTGTATTTCCTTATTTACCTCAGCCAACTTTTTATTTGTGGCTTCAATGTGCTCAGTGAGCTTTGTCTCCGTTAGAAACACTATCTGATTAGTAAGTTCCTCTTTAATCCTTTGAGTGAAGGCTTGCTTTTCTTTGAGAATATCTTGTTTGAACAGGTTATTTGACTCACTTATTTGCTTTTTGACTTCTTTCCCTATGAATTCCACTATTTCAGAGTCCATGACATTAATTTCTGGGCTCTGAGGCATCTCTGTGGGTGTCCTGTTGCCTTATTTTCTTCCCATGTTTCTGTTTTTGAGGGGCTTCCCTTTAAAGACCTTGCTGAGAGGTTTCTTTGAATGGCTATGACGGCGTATGGGCAGAGCTGAAATTCCTCTGAGTTTTGTGCTGGGAGTGGGCCGTGAGGGTGGACGTAATAGTCTGATGTCCTCTGAGGTGTCTTGCTCAACCCCAGCCCTCTCAGCATAGCTCTCCCACCTGTCCTGGCTGCCCTCCGCTGAGGGTGGGGCTCTCCACTCTCGGAGGTGCTTACACTACACTGAGCTTTTCAGGATGTTGGCAGCCTTTTTCCCCTCTCTGTAACTGCCTCTTCTGCCAGGTTCCTCCTAGGCACTGCTTTAGAGTGACCCCAAAATCCCTGGTGTGTTCCTCTGAGCCTCCTTATACCCTAACCAGTTCAGTTTAGGTCTTTTTTTTTTTTTTTTTTAAATGGCTCCAGCTAACATCATTGCCTGTTACGGCTACCAAGCACGGCTTCTGATCTGGGCTCGAGGAGGCCTTTTCTAGGGGGAGCTCACGTTGTGTTTGTAGTATGCACTACTTTCAGGTTCTTTTTTCAGAGGTTGGGGCTACGAGCTGCTGACAATTCCCAGTTCTTCCAGATCAGCACTTACCTCAATCTGAGGTTCTGGCCTCCGGACTTCCTTTGTCTGTGGTCTGTGGGTACTGGTAGCTCAGAGTTGTGCCCAGTTGGCTGCTGTTTTTCTCCACTTCTGATATGTCTTCAGGATTTCTGACCTTCCTGTGGACCCCTGTCAGTTGTTGGGGCGCTCCTTCCTCTCCCAGCTCTGTCAGACGCTCCAGGCTCCTTGTGGGCTTTCCTCTGTCTGCAGGTGCTTGCAGCTTCCAACCACTTGCAGCCGGCCTGGGGCAGCTTCCTAGGCTGCTATTTTTTCCCTTCACTTTTGATGTTCCTTCAGGATTTCTGATCTTCTCTTGGCCTCCTTTCACTTGCTGGGGTGCTCCTTCCTGTACTAGCTACATGAAACAGGTGTTTCTGGTCTAAATTCTCAACTTTCTAAGTGGATCCATGAGGAGATATTGTGCAGTTTAGTTACTCGGCTGCCATCTTGACTGGAAGCCATGGTGTCTTATTGGTTCATATCTAACTAATCCAAGATGTGCTTTCTGACCCCAAGATGTGCTGTTGGCCCTGTGGCATGAAGATTCATGCTAACCACAGGCTCTAAGGACACAAGTGTGAATTGGCTCCCTAGGTCAGTGAAAAGCAGCATGTAGCCAGCACAGGTGTGCTGGGAGTGTTTACAAGTTGGTGCTACCCTTAAGATGGGGCCAAGAGAAGAGGGAGGACACTGCAATACGACTCTGGGGACAGAATCCTCCAGAATTCCAGGTTTAGAAGCCAACTATCCAATTCAGCCCATCCATAAATGCTTACTGGGCACTGAGCTCAGTGTCTGGTGTATAGCTCAGTGCACACATGAAACTTGCTGGGCCAGTTGGCCTGGCTGGAGAAGAGCTCTGTACAGAGGGATGGGTTTGCTCCAGGTGAGACCCACAGGAAGAGGCAGGAAGCACAGGCAATGATTAGACTATGGAGCTATGGAGTATGAGAGAGAGAGGTGGGACTTGCCTCAGCGCATCAGAGTCACTGAGCTAAGCTGTTTGAAGGAGTGGTACCCCGAGGGAGAGATTTTCCTCTGGTAGGGAAAGAGAAGAGAAGGACTCTGAAGATGTTGTCCACAGTCACATGCACGATTCCTGCCAGATGAGTGTGCCCCGCTCTACTCCCACATGGAAACAAAACAGTGGGAAGCCTGTAATTCTTTCTTGCCTCAGGCAAGAGCTCTATCACACTCTGAGAAAAGGAAGGAAACAAAGTGAACTGGCTTTGCTTTGTCAGGCTGCCCCTGGGGCTAGCCTCCTGAGGAGCACCTATTTCTACCCACAGAGGTACTTGTGGTCAGCATGAGCCCCAGAGATCAGCCAGGTCTCCTTGGGCCCTTGTCTTCTACCTGAACTAGTAGACGCACCTGGGCTGCGACTCACATCGGCCTCCTGGGGTGAAAGCGACAGCTGAGCAACCAAAGGCAGTCACATGGCCCCAGCCCAACTACTAAAGGACAAGAAGAGGTAGAGAACAAAGGAAATGTTAGGAAAGTGATCAATCTGTGCCACGGGCTGACCCAACATTCTAATGACAAAGTGGAAAAAGTAAAGAAGAGCTTGATCCATTGTTTCTACTACCCCCCGGGAAACTGTCGTCATGCTTCATGGCATCCTGGGATTCTAGTCCTTACCTGGATTTTGGGATTACTGATTTCCCACCAGGGGATTTAAGGAGCTTTAGGTCATGAGCTGGTTTCTGACCATAAATCTGTTATTGATTTTTTAAACTAATGCCTCTTTGAAAATAGAACATGCTTAATTAAAACTAAAGAGCAAATTGATAATTGAGCAAATGAGTGTGATTTCCAGTTTGGCTCTTTTCTTGACTGTGTGCTCAACTCCTTATGCCTAGTCTTGCTTTATCCTGTGCCTGGGCAGCGGGGGTCTCTATCCTGGTGCCCAGTCTCTGCAGCTTTTTCACATTTCCCTGTAAGAAAACCAAGGTTTTGTGACTATCTCCATGACTGGCCAACTGCTTTCATTGGACCTGAACCAATGTGTGTAGAGGGAGCTGCTGTGCCCTCCCTCATCCTTACACTTACCCAAGAGAAGACAAATTTAGTCTGCTGATTGTCATCATGTCCCCGCTCACACACCACAGGCTTTAAGCACACAAATGTGAACCGGCTCCCTAGGTGGAGTCAGTGGCACATGGACAGCTCATGTGCTTGTGTGCCTACTTCTCTGTGGGAACACACCCCACCTCTCTTCTCTCATACCAGGGCCATCCTGGGTGTTAGGACCAAACTAGGGAGAAAGGTGTTGATCTGCTGCCATGAAAGAGATGGACCTCAAACCACTAGCTGTGTTCTGTGACAAGGACCATAACATAAATGAACTGTAGCATTCAAACAAACAAGTAAAAAATGATTCAGAGCATTTCTAATAGAGAAGATCCTTGAGTTGATTTCTGGATGATGATAGTGAAGAGCTAGGAAGTAATGGCAAAGAGGGCTCCCAGACACAGGGTAGTGACACTCTAGTTATATCCATATACTTCACGCAATTATCTACAAAATAGCCTCCAGTGACCTCACATCGTACTGATACATTAGGCTGCGTAAATGGTCAGTTACTTAGGATGGACAACCTCACAGGTGATCCACCATTTTTTCCTCATTTCCCTTGTCCCAACATTCCTGGAAAGTCTACCACATTGAACAGCCACTTCTCTTCCATCCTCTGTCTGTCTTAATTTTTCCACACAGCATTGATGGTGAGGAAGGGAGCACAAGGACCCTGAGTGAAGAAGGGACCACAAGAACCATGGGTGAAGGAAGGACCTCAAGGAGGAGGCTAAATTCAGGAGCACCTGAGCACCCAGTAGGCAGAGCCTTGGAGGCCCAGCGATGTGGGGATGCAGTGCTCCTTATGCATGCATGTACCTTGTCACCAGTGGCTCCTCCACCTGGCTTTCCCATACAGCATCTTCCAGGCTTTATATTCAGCTCATTTCATGATAATTTCCAAAAACACTCTCTATTAATAAAATGTAAATATATTCAGGTTGCTGTCTCACTTTACAAATATAATTTTCCCATTGATGTTTAATTGCCTTAAAACTCTTCCAAGGTTAAAAGGAAATGCTCTTTTGAACATTAGTTATTAAATTATGTACCAACAATTCATTTGTTTGCTGCATTGATTTGAGTTTTCTGACATTTTGTATTGATTGTTTAAAATCAAAATTTCAATTATCAAAGGATCAGATACTATCAACTCAAAGTTTCTCTGAGTATAGCAGAAAGCTGCTTGATAGTTTAAAGATCTTAGGTCTCTTGAGACCAGAACGTGACTTGCACCCTAATATAGAGATCAACAAAAGAAAGCATTTTCTTAATGGGAAGTGAAAAAAAAAAACCAACTCAGAATCAAATCTTCAAGGCCACTGTGGGGTTGTTATCTTGGCAGAAAAGCATATCCCTTCCTGGTTCTCAGAGGCCAGTGTATTTAATGTGGTCTATTATATTTAGACTGGAGATAAAGAACCACATTTGGCAGACATTCTGGCTCAGATCCTATTTTCTGCAACAGCCTTAAACATCAGGCTCCTGACAGTGAATAAATAGTACCTGACATCGTGGCTTGTGGTTTGTCCTTCTTATCTCCAGTGTGTAAGGCATAAGAGTAATATTATTAAAATTTATTGAGAATTATATGTACACTATATAACAACTTTGCACAGGAAAGATGAATATGATCATAGGTATATATTAATATATAAATAATATGATCATAGGTATATATTAATATATAACATTGAAACTAAGACAGCAATAGAGAGCCGCATCTGTCTATGCATCCATTTAGGCAGGTGATACGGATCTATCATTTACCTGTCTATCTAGGTAGGTCGATAGGTAAATAGATTCTATAGAGAGAGGTGGATCTAGAGATCGATGCTTTACCTCACCCGGCAAGCCTCTGATATCTGCATTAAATTGCTTCAATGTTAGAGAGCAGGAAACAGAAGCAAGAAGAAAGGTTAATTTGCTGAAAGCACACATCTAGTAAAGGTTGGCAGTGCCAGCATCACATCAGGGGCCTGACCTTAGAAATGAAGTGACTTGGGCTTGACTTGGGCATCTGGTTCCACACATAGTATTCAAATGCTGAGGTGCTGTGCATCAAAAGTATCACAGTGCAGTGTCATCTGTGGGGTCATGTCTGTGTTTCTGGGCAAATACTCAGGGACACCTGACTTGCTAAATCTCAGGCCTCTTCCTCCAACAGCTACCTAGAAAGATACATGGATTGCACTTTCGTTGACCCCATAATAGCCAAACAGGCTCCTGGGCCCGGGTTGATGAATGCTCTTGCTCCTTCTACTTGGAGCCAATAAATAAACATCCGTGTCTAGCAGAAGCTGAGGCTACACACCAGCTGGTGCTGCTACACACACATCGGTGCTCGTGCTGCTCCTACGGCTGAGCAGCCTTGTCCCTCTTTCCTCCATCCACCTGCTCGCACTTTACGAGGACTTCAAAGCACAGCTCGAGTCCTCCTTGCTCATACATTCATTCATTCATTCACTTTTCCAAGACTTATTTCTTATTTGTCTTTTATATGTCATACATTATGCCAGCTTGCATGGGAGGGAGAGAATGCATAGCAAACCAAAATGACTCCCATTCCTGGCCCTTTTGTGTGTGAAAATACATGTACAAAAGTGAGGGCCCAGGTTAGATCAATGTTGACAAGGTGCTCTCACTGATAATTGCCGGGAAAGTATGCTAGCTCTCTGTCACTCTGGCAAAATACCTAAGAAGTCAATTTATAAGGAGGAGCCCATCTTGGCTCACCATTTCGGAGATTCCATCTGTGGGCAATTGGCCAGATGGGTGCTGGGTTAAGGCAGATGTGGGCCGCTCAAAGTATGGCTGACGTCAAGGTGGAGCACTGGCAGACTCCTTGCTGTTGCATCTGGAATACAGATGGCTCCCCTAGACTTGTCACCTTCTCTGGGACCCTGGGGAGACTGGATACCTGGTAGCATGGGTTGAGGGAGCCTCTGATCATGACACTCACATCACTTTTCTGGTTCTTAGGTGATGGGGCCAGGAAAGTGTGACTCCAAAACGCTGTGCTTTGTTTCTAGCCTTGACAGAAGTTTCAGATCACTTCTAGTTTCTGTCCCCAGGTGCATCCCACTATCAAGGTCTTGAAGAATCCTGGTTAGTATGCAGGGAAGTGCTCTGATAATAAACATTATTGACAGGGACTGCGGATTCAAATTCAGAGAACAACTAAGGTGTCCCTGTGGGTAGAAGCATGGTCTCAGGAATTAGTACTGATACTTGGCTGGAATCCTTGGGCTACCCACTTTTTGGTTCTAATATATTGGGCAAGATCTTGTCTCCTGCATCTTAGTTTCTTTATTTTTAAAATATAAATCATAGTGTCTGTCAAGTAAAGTTTGGAGAGACTTGGGTAGGAATGCATGTGACCTGCTTAAAAGAGATCCTGGTTTATACTATAATGGTGGTTATGACCTTGATTTTGACCCTGGATAATCACTTCTGCTCTTAGTCTCTCTTTCTTCACCTCTGAGATGATAATGATGGCCTCTTACATGGGGACAGGAGGACAGGTGACCAGATCCTCTCAGGAAGCATTTTTGCTTCAACTGTTGGGGTTGGCTTTAGCAATAGCCTCTACCTATCAATTCTTTTAAAGATCCCAGCAACAGTGCAGCAGGTCCCGCCAGGGTTGCCACCTTTTGAATTCGCCCAGTATTCATGATAGATGAACATGAACTCACTGAGGAAGGCCTGGCCAGTCAGCCCAACTTGGGAAGTTCTGGAGGAGCCTCGTTTCCCTGGCGGTCCCTAGGGCTGGGCTTACATGGCAGCTGAAATGTTCCTTCTTCCTACTTTTCACTCTTTGCTTTCTTTTAACCTGTCTTGATCTCAAAAACACTTCTTAACAAGCATTTCCTTTCCAAATTCAGCATCAGCTCCCAAGGTAACCTATCATATTCAACTCTGCAGAACCACCGCCAGCATGAAGCAAAATAAAAATCTATACTATTTAGCATGATCACTGGGAATGACTTCCTACCCCTTCCCCCATTCTGTACGACGTCACAAGCTGCACCTTTTGGGGGACTCCCAGGGAGTCCTGTGCCTTCTGCCTGAAGTGTGGCTTCTGTGATGAGCCGACCAACCTCAATCCACTGTATTGCAGCTTAGGATAGGGCATGGTATCAACCCCAGATGATAAGAGAGACAGGGGCTCAGCTGTTTAATAAAACCTTCTCCTTCTCTCACAAACACAGGTTTGTGTGCCACATGTGAGGGTGTTAATCATGTGCCTCCAAACAAGCTCTGCTTCCTCCATCAGAGACAGAGTTTCTACTTCCTTGTTTCAGTCCTCTCATCCTTCACACTGAGCCTGCAAGTTTATCCAAGAGTGCAGTTGCTGCTCCCCAGAAACCACACTTAATGGCATTAGAAAAGTGCTCATTTGCATAGAGGCTGCTTTGGCCCTTCACAAAGCAAAGCAATGCACGCTGTTAAACAGTCACTATAGCATTGACTGCAACCATGAAAACAATTTTACAGCAGATTAAACACACTTAGCGAAAGAAGCCCAGTGTAAAAGCAATCTCAACACTAAATTAGAGTTCAGTTAGCAGGCAGCAGACAGCCAAGGAGACGGTGACCAGACAAGGCGTCACACCTGCCTGCACTGGGTCTTGATGTAAATGGGAGCTCTTAGTCAGCTTAGGAAGAGTTCCTCAGACCATGTCACAGGGAGAAAGAAAAGAAAGCTACTCCAAAGAAGTTACAGGAAAAGAGCTGTGTTTCTACAAACAATTCGGAACTCATATCAGACAAGTAGAAAAAGTAGATATGTGGAGATAAGAGGTATGAAAATAATAGATTTAGATTTGTAAGTCAAGAACTCTGTTCAGATGTCAAGAAGACAATAATCAGAATTTCCAATTTAAAAATCTTGGCTTTATCTCGATTATTCTATTTCTCCTAGCATGTTTGCTTGCCCACCACCTTGCCAGTTGGGGAACATTTGGTTTTCCTAGATTTTATCAGTCCTCTACTTGCTCCACACCATCCTGCCCGTCAATGCCCACTGCTAGGAATGGCTACTAACCATTTTGGCTGATAAGCTCTTTTATGTCTGTCACCTGGACAAATCTGAGCTAGTGACACTTGCTGTTACCTTCACACTTGCTTTCTTTAAAACAAAACTCCAGGGATTTGGGCACCTATAAATAATAAAAATAAATGACATTGGAAAGAAACAAAGGCTATCAACATCATTTAAAATCTCACCATGCTTGGTTGACAAATAATCACTGGATGTGGACTAAGGAAGTGAATCTTGAGGGGGAAAAAAAGACAAAAGAAGGAATTTGTTGAGCATCCATCACTAAGAGAATCAAACTGATACATGTAATTTTTGCTTGAGTGGTCATTCCTTTGGTCAGACCAAGCACTTGGGACTTACAGGACACCTGTCCTTCTGATGTCTCATAGTCTCCTCACCATCTGTCACAGAGCCTATAGTTTTCCGGATTAAATAATCTATTCAAAGGTAAATACGCTGGGAAAAGAAAAGATACAGCCTGTCTTAGTACTTATTCATTGCTCGCACAAAATACCTGACCTCCACAACTTAAAGGAGGAAGGATTTATCTAGCTGACACTTTCAGAAGGTCTCACACAGTCCATTCATGGGCAGCTGGCAACAGTGGAAGCACATGGCAGAGTCTGGATGCAGAGTTGCTTCTAGAATGGCAAATAGAGAACCAAGTGAAGCAAGAAGGTGTTGATCTCTGGAGACTCAGGCAGGGCCAGAACTTTCCCAGGACTAAGCTGTGACGATATCTCTTTTTCCTTCTTTTACTGTATTCAAGCATTCAAGCTGCCAAGTGGACTCCAGACACCCGGCATGGTGCTTCTTCCTCATTTCCTGGCCTACAAGTCAATTACATATACCTGAAAACTCTGTATTGGGTGCCCCCCCCCTCACCTAATCTCAACAAGTTGACAAAATTTCTCTAGGTTAAGCTCCAAGTATACGTCTCTTTCAGTCAAATCCTACCTCCCAACAGCACAGGGTTCCACAGTTATCCCACTACATTCAAATGCACGAAGCTTGTATGGGACACTCCACATCCAAACCATAGCATAGCCCTATTCAGTTTAAACCTAAAAACACAGGAAAGACGGAACTAAAACAAAACTGTGACACTTAGCTAAACATACATTTTTGTTGATTGAGATACACTACAGAACTAATAAACTGTAGTCACAGAAAACTTAGGAGGAGGTGCTATAAGTTGAATTATGTTCCCCAAAGAAAGAAATATTTAATTTGTAAACCCAACAGAATAAAATGTGGCCTTACTTGGAAATAGAGTCTTTGAAGATTTAATAAAAGTAAGATGAAAATTAATCATTAAGATGGGCCCTCTTCCAATGGAACCGACATCTTTATTTAAAAGATGGAAATCGTGATATCGAGGGAGGGAAGAAGATGTGAAGACATAAGCAGAGTCAGATTGGAGAACTCAAGTGATTCATCTGCAAGGCAAAGAACAGCTGCGGTTACCAGCAGCTGAGGGGGAGATGCGGGAGAGCTCCGTGCAGTCCCTCCCTCCTTCACTCTGCTCACAGTGATGCTCAGCTACAAGGAGGTGCTGGTGATACTGAGGGCCTCCAAGGCGGGGGAAGAGAGAAAGAGTAAAACTAAGGGATGGAGTTAGAAACAGAAAGAATTTATATCCAAAGACCTGCAGCTATGTATCACCTCTTACTCCCCCCCCCCCCCATTTTATTGATATGTATACATGCAAAATTTAAGGTTTACAATGGAGTTGAGCCTTTTATGCACATATGTATCTTGTCAAGGTGACAAGTGCTTTCCCACTCTCCTTTTGTCCCTTCCCCTGGGAGTGGAACCCAAGACTTCCTGAGTGCTAGGCAAGGGCACAACCAAATGAGCTATTCGCCAGCCCTTTTTGTTTTATTTAAACACTGCATCTCTAGCTTAGTTATGCATTTGGTGTCAGGACAGACTACCCTGCATCTATAATTTAAGGGGAGAAAGACTTTTGGCTTATAGTTTCAGAATATCCCAATCCATACATGGGCAGCTGGCAATGGTAGGAGCACATGGCAGGGGGAAAAGCAGGAGATGGGCTGTTTGCAGCTTGCCGAACATGAAGCCAAGGTGAGAGAAGAACAGCAGAGCTACCCTTCCAGGTCCTGCCCCAGTAATATTTGGGTCAAGCCCCAGTGTTCTGCCCCCTTCAACCAGGCTCCACTTCTCAACATCACATCAATATTTTACAACATCCAGATCAGGTTTTGGGGCAACACTCCAGATACAAGTCATAACGGACTCATTAAGTTGCCCAGTATCATGACTTAGATCAAAAATGTCCTCCGTGTTATGGTTTGGATCTTGAATATTCCCTAAAAGCCTCATGCATTTGGATGTTGTTGAGTACCTTATGGAATCAGGTGCTGTTAAGAGGCAGAGCCTGGTCAAAAGGGACAGAACACTAGGGCTTGACCCAGAAGGGGCAGGTCACCCAGACATGGCCTGGAAGAATATATGCTAGCTCCGCCCTTCCTTGTTTACTTAGCTTCCTGTCTGTCAGGAGAACAGCTTTCTTCCAGCTATGGCTCTGCCATGCACTTTTGCCTTTGCCAGCACCCGTGAATAGACTGAGATTTTCTGAAACTGAGCCAAAATAAATGTTTCCTCTCTTAAGTTGTGAGTGTTGGGTATTCTGTTGCAACAACTAATAAGTAACTATTATGCCCAGGTTGACCCTAAATTTGCAATGTTTCTGCCTCAATTTTTCTAATACCTGGAATTACAGACCTGTACCAATACTCGTCCCTTAGGTGTTTCTTCTTGGTGAACAGGAGAGGAGCCAGGAGGCAGCTGTATCTACCTTTTTTCTTCCAATCCTTTGCCTGTTATTTCCGCAGGTCACCACAAGGTGGCCATCTGTGAAGGGCAGGAAGGGCCCTCTATGACAGTTACTAGCATTGAGATCATAGCTGATTGGAACTGGGAAAAGATATTCTCCTTAGCATGTAAACAATATATACAATTTTTTACTTCAAATGCCCTCTCTAGTTGTTATTTGGCTTTCTCTTCGGAGATTTTCAAGGACTAGAGTGACTGCCGCTGCATCTCTGCAAGGCTATGAGCATTAGGCCAAGAAAAGCTGTCTCTTCCCCAAGGCTAGTTGTTGCAGGAGCTCCCAGCAAGACTCTACTACCGTAGGGCCTGAAATAGACATGGATATGCCGACAATTGTCCAGGTGCATGTAGGTGCCATCCGTCACATCTCATTGTTCTGAGCAGCTCAAGGAGAAGAATAAAGGAACCTGCCATGATGCTGTAACTTAGATTATTTTGCATTGGGGAAAGTTTTGATAAGGCCAGTGATAAAATTATTTTGGACAAATAAGTCTTTTACAAAAACATAGTATTCTAAAAATCAATTGAAAGCAAATGAACCAGAAGAGAGAGTCTTCCTAGCCGTAGTAAAGTTATATCCGTAAAAATGAACCCCTAAGGATTTCCCTGAGATCAGAACACTGCTTTTATGTGTGTGGTGCTGGGGACAGAATCCAGAGCTTTATGTGCACTAGGCAAAACTTCAGCACCAAGCTAAACCCCCTACCAACAACAGTGATTTTGTGAGCAAAATAAAATTTTACAGTACAGAATCACTGAGAATGTAGCTCCAACAAGTGCTGTGGTGGTGGGTCTCAGAGGACGTGCTACCCTTGCAGCTGCTCCCCCAAGCTCGGGAGCAGGAGCCTTCCAGGCTCATTCTAGCACTGGGGCTTTCCTTTCATAACCGAAATCGTTGCCTTGATTGGAATGTAACCACATTTCAAAATATTAATTTGCACTATGGGATAAGATGTTTCTTTTATCGAAAGAAAATAACTAGGCGTAGTCTACAGACCGTCAAGAAAGAGGCATCTGGGATGTGTTCCCCGGGCTTGCAGCCTGAATTTCTCTGTATATTTTCAGGTAATTAGTTAGTTCGTTAACAATATGTTCAGTTTGTGAGTTTAAATTGCATACGTATTATAACAATTGATTGTACCTGCTTCAAGTAACCTCCTAAATGACAAATTCCTTTCTGTGCTCATCTCCTGTGCTTGCCCCACTTCTCTCTCTGCTTTTTTTCCTTCCACCCTTCCATTCCTCCGCTTTCTCACTCCTTCTGTCCACCCCTTCTGCCCCCGGCATCACTGACCACAGCCCTTGTGTGCATCACTTAGTCTTCTATCCTATGTTTGAGGCTACTGCAGATAGCTGCCAGAGTTGGAAATACTTGGAGGACAAGGAAAAGCTAGAAACTACATTCAAGAGGTTGGTTTTCACCAGACCTTCTGGGATCCTCCAGGCTGGTAGCCTCATTATTCTGGAAGGTGACAACAGATCACATCTGATGACTCACCCGTGTGAGTTGGATGATGTCCAGAGTCCCTGTCAGCCTGTGGCATCTCAGGCAGCACCCCCAAAGGAGGCAAGGCAGCGATAAACCACACCACTGGTCATTACCCAGTTTGGTCCTTCACCTCAGTGGAAAAGGACTTCATGGCTAACACTTGATAACACTTCTTGCTGAATACCATACGGTTCCCTTACCCAGGCCCTGGCTTGTCTCCTCTATCATACAAATTTCGATGACTTGATGGATTCATAAACAGCATAAAAATGCAGCACAGAGTAAGTATTCACATTGCTCCAGGAACATTGTTTGCCCTGTTTTGTGCAGCCTCCCTGCTCCCCCCAGAACACCCAACACCGTGAAGGCTAATTGTCCTTCCACTGCCTGTGAGTGAAGTTACAGAAAAGGCACGGTCAGTGTCTGGCTTACTTCTCTTAGGACACTTTGGGGTTCCCCATGTTGTTTTGCATGTTAGCACCTCATTCTTTTTTATTGAACAATGGTTTGTTCTAGGAGGAGACCACATTATTCATTCTTCAATTCATGAACATTTATGTTGTTTCTAGCTTTCAACTATTATTAATAAAGTTTCTGTAAATATATTTTTGTGTAATTCCACTTGTAAACACATGTTTTAAGTTTTCTTTGGTAAATAGTCATAGCCAAGAGTAGGATTGTTTGGTCATATATGTGCTTGACTATAAAAACTGTCAAAGTGCTTGCTAGCATGAATACTTTAGGTCACACTGCCTCGACTGTGTGTGAGAGTTTGAGTCACCTTCACACGCTTGACCATATTTGATATTATCAGCTTTATTTTACAGAATTGAATTGGCCAGAATTGGTATTTCATTGTGGTTATAATTTGCATTACTCTAATAAATCATAATGTTGAATATAATTATATTTACTTATTAATGTTAGCATCTTCTTATGTGAAATGTGTTTGACTTTTTGCCCATTTTAAATTGAGATTTTCATATATCTGTTGTTGAATCGTAAGTAAAAAATGAATCTCATGTGTGCCTCTGTCCCAATTATCACTTGCCTAAATATATTTAATACCCTTTGATAAACAGATTTATTTAATATGACAGTCCCTCTCTACTTTTTGTTTTAAAGTTAGTATCTTTTGTATCTTTTCTGTAAAATATTTTCCTAGCTCTAAAATCATAATCACAAATCTATAATAATACTTCATTTAAAATTTATAAACCTAAAAATTATATTTAGATCTATATTCCACCTCAAGTTAATTTTTACATATTATGACAGTCTATGGATGTGTTGAATATGTACTATAATTTTGAACTATCCTTTTCATATTTTTCAAGTTTTTTTAGCAATTCTGCACCACTTGCTATTCACACGTTTTATTTATTCATTTATCATCATCATCATCACTGTGGTGGTGCCGGCATATACCAAACACATGGCCTTGTGCATAAGCAGCAGGCCCACTGCCATAGCTACCTCCCCAAATCAACATGCAATTTGGAATCCACTATTTAACTTTCTTCTACACCTATTGATGTTCTTTCTTCTGACTTCTCCAGCATTGTTATACGTCATCTTGTGCTATGGTTTCAATCTTGAGTGACCCCCAACTATTTGGTTGGAAAGGGCCAGTGCTTACATTTGACCTGGAAGGACTGTGTCAATTTGTTAAGATTGGGGGTTGCCCAGGGGAGAGCTTTCAGGTGTGTTGTTGACTTTTGCATCAGAAAATGAGGCAGGGGCACCCACCCTGGCCATCTCAAGTAATTAAAGGAAGAAAGAAGAATTACTGCCATAGTTTCTTCTAGAAAAGGCTCTAGCTATGCCTGAGTCTCCAGACACCCACCTGGCTCCTGCCCCACTTGGTTTCTGTCTGCACCAGGGTGAGTAGGTCCCCAGCCCCTGCTATGCCTCCACCCATGCCAGCTGCCTTTGACCAGACTGAGACCTTCTGAAACTGTGGGCTAAAATAAGCTAAAATAAATCTTTCCTCCCTTAAATTTCAGATGTTGGGTGTTCTGTCATACCAATGAGAAAGTAACTAAGACATCTTGGCACTGGTCTTTATTTCATGCAAATAAAGATTGGCCCCTGGGGTAAGCAACCAATCTGCTGCAGTGCCGTATTGCTGAACTGTGGCTGTCAGTAGGTTCAGGCGGTAAGTTCATTTTCACTTAGGATATTTTCAACCTTACGGTAAATTTACCAGGTGCAACCTGATAAAAGAAGGAGAATCTATATTTTCAAAAAGGTAGATTATGTGGGTAGGTAGGTAGACTATGCATAGCCTTAGATATCCAGTGGGGGCCTTGGAAGATATCCTCTGAGAAGGATGGGGGCGGTGAGTATATGAACTATCCTGGAAAAGGCCACTGTAGAGTTGAGTAATGGAACACATCAGTGGTACCTGTAGATTCTGGGGAAGGGACTGCTGAATACTTTAAGCACTGGGAACCTCTCAGGCCAGGGAAGCTATTTTGGTACTGATATGGTAGATACATAACACTATGCATTTGTCAAATTTGTAGAATTTTATAGGGCTTTTGTGTGTGCAGACTAAAATGATCATTTGTAGGTCGAGCAACTTCGGGATCTTCAAATTGGCAACATAATCCAGCTACACCACCAACAACTGACATCACTGCAAAGAAAGGAAGTTGGGGGAAGGCGGGGGGTGGCAACGTAAGTAACTTCAGGAACAGATGAAGTCTAAGGGGCTAAAGAAAAAGATAATGGGGCCAGAGGAATGGCTCAGTGATTAAAGCACCTGCCTAGCAAGTGCTATATCAAGTGCTAAGTACTCAAGTTGGATCCCCCAGCACCACATAAGCCAGGTGTGGTGCTGCACGCCTGTAATCCCAGCACTCAGGAGGCTGAGGCAGGAGGATTGCCGTGCGTCCAAGGCCAGCCTGGGTGCTATAGTGAATTCAGGAACAGCCTGAGCTACAGAGTGAGACTCTGTCTCAGAGAGAGAGAGAGAGAGAGAGAGAGAGAGAGAGAGAGAGAGAGAGAGAGAGAGGAAAAGAAAAAGAGAAAATAATGGTACATAATCCTTGTACCCTCATTGGTAGCAATGCTTTTAATGAGTGTGTGCTTCAACAATACTGGAGCCATGTGATGTATGTGGGCACTGAACAACTAGGAAAACAAGCAGTCTGCTGCAGTGGCCAGTTGCAGCACAGGCGGACTCCACTGCAGAGCTGCCTCTTCACATAAGCATGGGAGATGAGACTAGACATGCTTTTGTCACTAGATTGGAGTTAGCGATATCAGCACCAGTTTGTGCTTGGCTTAATATAGACTTCAGAATGATGTGTGTGTGAAGTGTGTGTATGTGCATGCAGGTTAATACACACATATGGATTCTTTGCTCTTACTATTGGGAGGCCCAAGAAGTGTGAATCTCAGTGTCAAAAAGCATACTGAGACTTTTGTATCTAGTTCCATTCTCCAATAAAAAGGAATTAGGTCTCCTTGCAAAAATGGTTGGTGCCTATCACACACATACATACCCATGTACTCACACTCATACATACACACAATGGGGGGTATAAAAACTTCACATAGGAACCAACTGTGAGAAACTACACTGACAAAAGTTAGGGAAATTTTCATGAACATAAGTTAATAAATTAAATGGGGTTGGATTGTAATCAAGGTGTCATACTGCCTTTTACTTCACTGGGACACAAGACCCCCCCCCCCCCCATCTAAACTTAAAGGAAGAGAGGTTTTTTTCAGCTCACTGTTTGAGAGGTTTCGGTCCACCCATGCCTGGACAGCTTCAAAGCACACAGAGCAATGGTGGCAGCCATGGCACAGGACCTCTGGTGGAGAACAGGTGCTCACTGCACTGCAGCTGGGAAGCCCACAGCAAGGGAGCAGCCAGAGAGGCAGATACACTCTTCTAATGTTGGCCCCAGTGGCACATCCTCCAGCCAGGCCCTGCCTCCTAAGGGCCTGTGAAATCACCATCTGTGGGTGAGCACAAGCAACCCTGATCCAATCACCTTACAATGATGTGGGATTTGGGGGGGACAGTTTAGAATTAAAACATAACACAAGGTATAAGTGTCTACCAGGCCATCATTGGGTGAAGCAGCAGAGGTATTTTGGGAGAGCAAAACTCTTTTGTACAACATTCAAATAGTGGATACAGAACACTATGTGCTTGTCAAAACCCATGAAACTTTACAGTAATTTAATGTTTTCAATTTTTTAAACCAATAAACACAGGAGAAGAGATGAATCTCTCATGCAGGATGATTCAAATAATGTACACACTATCCTTCCATCCAGGATGCAGAAGATAGATCCACCCTCAGGAGTTGGGTGTGGCGAGTCCAGCTCAGAAATGGGGGGTGGAAACTGCATTACCTCAGCTGGTGGTCAGCACCACCCAAACCAGAGTCACCCAAGTCAGGGGAATTCTGAGAAGTGTTAACAGCAAGAAGAGCCTGAAGAGACCTGATGACTAAATTTATGTGAACTTGGGCAGGGTGGTGGGGGGGTGGGTGAAGGGGATGGACAGAGAAATATACTAGGTAAAAACTGAGAAAAGCTGCATAAAGTAGGAATCTTACTTAACAGTAGCATTTAAATATTGAGCCACTAATTGTAACAAATGTGTCATACTAACATGTCAATAGTAGGAGAAACTATGTGAGTGCTGTAGAGAAATTCTCTGTAATATCATTGCATTTTTTCTGTAAATGTAAAGCTATTTGAAAATTAAATGTTTAAAAATACAAGACAGTATTGACCCTAGCAATACTGTTTGGCAGCAAAAAGGACCAAGGCACCAAAAGATGCCAACACCAGCTTCCCGGGTCGTATGGAACCAAATAAATGGCAAACCAGCGTGCAAGGCCTCACAGCCTGATCATACTTACATTTTAAACGCCCAATTCAGACAAATATATAAACGCCAGAATCAGATGGGGGATTGTGCATAACTGAATCAACAAAACCAACAGTTTTCCAAGGCACTACGCGCCCACTCAGCTTGTCCCACCCACAGAACCTGTTCAAAGGGTGGGCCTTCCTTCTCTGAGGGCTGTGTCACCGGTATCTTCTCTGGGTGGAAACCGGGAACTGAAATGCTCAGCGGGCAGCTCTCTCACACGCTGGCCTCCTATGCGCTTCCCCAGTAGCCTAAAGGCGAAGACACCCTTCCTGTAAGGTCCGGCTCCTCAGACAGGCCCAGCCTCTGTCTTCTGTCCTCTCAAGGCAGCCATGAGCACCTATCCAGACCAAGCACAGATTGGTTAGCATCCTCTAAACAACTAAGGGTCACTGAGAGATGGTGATGAATTACAAACCCAGACCTAGGAAGCCTAATGAGAAGAGAAATTGGTTATCGACGTTGCATTTCCATTCATTTAAGCACCAAGGAGCCCAAGTAGACAAAGGCAGCATGGAGCCGGGCGAGGCCAGCAGAACCAGTGTGCCTGGCTTTCGCTGCCTCCTGTTCAGAGCCCTGTTAGTACACGAGAAGGCCGCAGGGTATGTAGTGGAGGCGTTGGGCTCTGCCTTACCTCTAGAATTGGGAATGGGCATGCCTCTTAACCTCCCTGAGGTAACAGTGCTTATCCTGTGGGATCACAGCTGAGCCAGGCGTGGCAAAGCCTGGCATGCAGTGGGGACTCGGCATCCTGCAAGTGCCGGGATAAGTAACGTAGGATAAGCCAGTAAGGACCTACGTGGTGTTTCAGTCGCACTGCGGCCATGAGCACAGACAGACAGTGGGACTGAGTTAGGCGTCCAAGCTGCGTATTAGGGACCAACTCCTGTGAGGAAGAAGAGAAAGAGGACCGGGCTGAGGAGCTCTGCCCTCAGCACAAGACAGCGAAGCGGTGGCTGACTCGTGGGGTCCCTGGGGCAGCATCGACCCTTAGGGTCCTTCTGCCCACTGAAATGAGCAGGGTCTTGAGCCTTGGCTGAGCCCGGACCTTCCCTGCACAAGGCTGTGTGGGACCTTGCAGCACCCCTGGCAGCTCAGGCTGTGTGCTGGCCACACTCACCACTCTGTGGGGCAGCCACGCTCCAGATGAGGACACAGAGGCTCCTAGCTCTGGTGTACGGAGTCGCACGCCAAGTGGCAAAGGCAAAAGCAGAGCCGCTGGTGTTCACGCCTGACTCAGATGTCGGGCCCTCCGGGAGAGCCGCGCTGGTCTCCCAGGCCTCCCGGTCCCCTGCTCGCTGGGAGGTCTCTGCCTTGCCCAGATGGCTGCCTTGGTCTTGTCTCACGAGCGGCCATGGCGAGCTCAGCAGAGGTGTGACCTGCTGCCCGACTGGACACAGGAAACGCTGTCCTTCCTCTCACGGAGGTCGAGCAGCGCCCGTGTGGGGGCCTGGCCTGCCGGAGACGTGGCTGGCCCGGAAGGCCCCACGGACAGGAGGAGAGGAGGGCGACACCGGATCTTGACAGATGGCCTGTCGCCGTCCTTTCCCAGCACCATGGGGCACAGGCAGGTGCCGGCTTGGGAGTGGAGACTCAGCCATGTGAGTGAGGCAGGACACGGCTGTGGGAAGGGCAGTCTAATGGCTCTGAGGGAAGATCCAGTCCGCAGGGAAACTTCACCCCTGAACGTGCTGTAATGCTTGCCAATCCCTCACTTCCCAGCTCCCGCCTCATCCCACCGTCTCCCCGGCAGCAGGGCCCTGCCTTCCACACCCCGTCTTTCTGAAGACCTCAGCAGAGGCCGCCAGCCCTTGTGAAGTGGCCACCACCTCTCACAGCTCAGGACACTGAGTGTCCCGGGCCGACGGCTGCAGAAGCCCGTGGGCTACGCTGCGCTGCTCATGATAACCCGCATCCTGCAGCAGGTGCAGATGCTCCTCCTGGGCCGCCAGATGAGAGCCCTGGACAGGGCGGTGTCCTGTACACACTCTGGGCTATGCCTGGCCAACACAGGCTCTGTGCTCGGGACCCAACAGTGCTCAGGCTTGGCCACTCCCACCACAGTCTGGGCTGCAGTGGCATCTCTGCCTAGGGCACAGTCTCTTTTCTTCACACAGTCCAGTGATGTCAGTCAAATGTCCCCACATCCGTCAAGGGCTGCCTGCCTATGCTTGGACCCGACAGCCACACTCACAGCAGGTGTGACAGCCATACTGCAGCGTTCTTCTCCCTGCTGAGAGTCTAAGCCTCTCACAGGAAGGGCTGGCTGAGTGCCTGTGTCCCCAAATACTCTCACATGACCTCTGTGACCCTCACACCACTCATTCAGAGATGCTGTGGGGACCAGACACAGCACCTGGGTGGACTGTCACACAGAAGCTCACACACAGGATGCCTATGAGACCCTTGCCCAGCACTGACCAAAGGCCAGCCCTCAGGAGTCCTGCCATGAGCCTGCACCAGGCCCTGACCTCTGCACTGTGCCCTGCTCAGGGCTTGAGTCCAGGGCAGAGGGTGAGGCCACGTGGAGATGAGGCCCAGCCGTGGGGACAGTGGTGTTCAGTCCCCACAGGCTTCCCACCTGCCCTCTAGCCGTGGGCTTCCCCAGGCCTGTCATGCACTGTTCACAGACTCACAGACCAGGGACACCTTAGATACGTGTGCAGGTGCTCACACACCCTCAGACATGTCCCTGCTCACCTTTGAGGTGGACTATAGAGGCTTCAACCCAGTTGCAATGCCAGGAACTGTCATTTTTACTCATCGCCTTTAAATTTTGCTCAGCTGGAAAGCCCTCCCCATGGAGTGAGACTTCCAGGAATTCTCCTGACCCACAGCTAGTGCAAACACTGGTGCTGCCTCCAGAGTGAGTATGGTTGTCTGCCCACTTCCCACTGCTCAAACCTTCCCTCAAAAGATATTGAATATCCAAGAGAGATCTCTGAGGGGGTCCCACCTCCCCATCAGGCTTGACCAGGGCCCAAGTCCCAGATTTCTTATGGCTCAGAGGCCCAACTTCCCACACAGGTACAGGTGTCCTCAGGGATGTGACTCTGATGCCAGGCCTGGAGAGCCAAGGTAGCCATGAGAGGAGGCTGCTTATCCTGGAGCCATAACATGGAAGAGGGACAACAGCTGGGAGGACGGTGTGTGTGACAGGGGAGCGGCTTCTGCGTTTTTCGCGCCTTCCTCCACACCTGCTCTGGCACACAGCATCACTTGGGGTCGGGGTGCCCCCTGATCCTTCCCAGGAAGCAGCCTCACATCCTCTGAGATGTCCAGGGAGATGACCTGAGTGGACAGCCCTGTCCCCACCTACTTCTCATCTCTCCTCCTTACACATGGACAGGTTGGATGATGTGACCCAAAGCTCTGTGTGTCTTGTGTGATTCAGGGAATTGGTGGCATGGGGACCCAGCTGACACTGTGATGCCCATTGAGCCCAGCCTCAGAAGCTCCCCCACACCTCGTCCTCCTGTCCTCCAAAACACTCCTGAACCCCTGTGGAGCTCCCCTGCCCACTCCCGGACAAGATGTTTCCTCCGCTGCACACACTTTGCTTTGCAGGCCGGTGGGCCTCACCTAGCCTGTCCTGGGCCACTCTATGCAACCTGTGTGTACCATACGAGTATGCACTGGGGAGCATCTTTCCTCCTCCATAGGCCCAGCATGGAGTGGGGTACTACTGGGGAATCACATGAGGCTTATGAAGCTCACAAGTCATTTGAGATTTAGGAAACAAAAGAAAATCCCACTGTGGGGCTGAATCCATTTTAGATAGTGCTCATTAGAATTTTTGCTTCATGTCACTGTCAGGATGGATCAGGCAGGGGAATTAGAATAGAAACTGGGAATTGAACTAATAGATATCATCGTCCCCTTTCCTATACATTCCCAAAAGACCCATGTCATGTAGCAAACGGCCTGGGAAGTAGAGGAAACGCACAAGGACAACAGACTCCCTGACCTGTCTTTGCAGCTGGCAGGAGAGGGGCCGTGGTCACTTTCCAGCAGCCCTCCCTCCCAGTGCCTCAGGGTCATCTCTCTTCCCCTGTCTCAAGGGTCAGTCAAGGACGCTTGATACACAGAGCCATGGAAGAACTGTGGCTGTAGGACCAGCCTGGTGCCTCCAGAAATAGAAGAGTCAGCCTGGAGCCTCAATTTTCTCATGAGCCAAGGAAATCCCAGAGCCTTATCTCCTGGAACAATTAACTCAAAGAGGATGGAAAGGCTGGGGCTTGGAGAGGAAGGGATTGAAAGGAGGAGAGGCACCCATATGCATGGGCTTTTTTCTGGACTCCCCACAAGGACATAGGCAGATCTGGATTTTTGTGAAGACAGAAAGAAGTAGAGAAAAATATAAACAAGATGAACAAAGAGATATGAAACTAAAAAAGAAATAGAAACTAAAGAATGACACCAGGTATGCATTTCAGAATTTAATTTATTTTTAATGCAGTAACTAAAATAGAGACCTCACTGAAAATCTGTAGTCAAAATGGGAAAAGGAAGATTAGCTAACTCATGGGTATTACAACAGAATTTTTTAAACTGAACTACACAAACTGAATTTAAGATAGAGTTAAATAACATGTGAGATGTAGTGAACAGATCAAATATAGAATAACTGGGGTTCAGCAGAGAAAAATTACAGGGAAAAAAGCAATATTTGAAGTATCAGTGATGGAGAACATAAAAAGTTGACAAAAGACATTTACCTACACAGCCATGAAGCTTTGAAAAAAATCAAAGATCACAAGCAGTTAGCAACTGGCTCTGGCTGAAAGGTACAGATAGGACCAAACCCCACAGTCAACTGGGAATAAAAATATGTGACTTTTAGAGCAACAAAAGTAACATTTGAAGAAATAATATCAATTTCAAAAGTATGAAATCCCAAAGACAAAAAAAAAACTGCAGAGTTAAAGGAGACGAAACTAAAAACATTCTCTCTCTCTCTCTCTCTCTCGCTTTCATGACACTGGGGATGGAGTGCAGGGCCTTCACACTAAATTTTGCAGCCCATTTTTACCTTTTCTTTTGAAATAGTCTCACAAAATCACTAGGTTGCCTAGGCTGCACATGAACTTGAGATTTCATGTCTCACCCACCCCAGAAGCTCAGAAGCTACTATTTTCTATACTCTTAAAGAGTGAAAATAAAATGCAAAGACATTTGTTGAAAAACAAAGAGATCTTGCCACTGGCAGATCCTCTATATAGAAAATATCATAGAAAATGCACCAGAATGAAGAAACAGTTCCCAGGTAGTACTGTTCAGAGAAATAAAAACTCCACATGAGTAAACGCAAGGGTGATGTGAGGCAATGATGACTGCTTCTGAGTTGTTAGTGAAAAAAAGGTACATTATTAAGTTTTATTGTAACATGGAAAGAGGCCACTAAATGATTAAATCATATAACTAATATTTTAATAATAGAACCAGACCAAAGTAAATTTTATTAGGAAAGGAGGAACAAAGAAAATAAAAACAACTGAAACAAGTGACCGTTATGATGGTAGGATTAGCCCAAGTGCAACTATTGTCTCAGTAGCAATTGTAGCAATGTCTCCAACTGACACAATGCCAGAGTATTAAGAAAACAAGGCCCGGCTGCGTGATATTGATAAGAACATGCATGAGTGATGGAGACAAAGACAGAGGTAGCTGAAAAGAAGAGGGCGGTGAGAGACATCCTAGGCAAAGGCACTGCACACGCGCGCACACACCCACACACACACACACACACACACTCATGCACACATGTGCATACACGCATGCACACACATATTGACACACACAGACACACATGCACACACACAAGAACATAAAAAGAGTCTGAAAATCAAAGCGTTAGAGATAAAATTTATCTCATTCCTTAACAGTGTTTACATATGATACTATTGGCTCATTTAAAGTGTGCGACTCAGATAGCAAATTTAAGCCCAGCCTGATCATCTTGGCACCTTAGTGAAACCTGCCTCAGAATAGGAACTAAAGCACAGGCAGTGGTTATAGCCCGGCATGAAAGCCCTAGGTTGGATCCCCACCGCTGCTAAAAAAAAAAAAAAAAAAAAAAGTGTGCAACTCAATGTTTTCTCTTAGAAACATGTGCAAACATAAATATGACCAGCTGCAGAGCATGCGGTCGCCACAGAAAGAAGCCCTTCCACTGTAGGCTGTCCCTGGGGGCCCAGCCTTTCACCTTGAATACGATGCTTGTCCCTGTGAGGGGTTTTTGTGAATACCCTTCCGAGGGTGTTCCCTTCTGTGGCAAATGTGGTAAGCTTTTAGTGCAAATTTTATATGATTTTTGCATACTTATTGAGATGATTGATCACTTTTTTATTGATATGATATATTATTTGTTTGGGGGATGTCAGACAGATCTTGCCTTTCTGAAAAAAAAAACCTCTTGGATAAAGTATATTCTTTTTATGTATTACTGGATTTGATATTTCATTGTTTTCTTGAGGATCTGTTTTAAAATAAAAGATTGATTTATAGTGGTTTTTTTTCTTTGTAATATCTTTGCTTGGTTTTGGCAACAAAGCAATATTGTTCCTCAAAAAATAAAAAACTATCCTGTCATTGTTTATCTTCTAGAAGAGATTCTGAGAAACTGGTAATAATCTTTATTTAAATGTTGATAAAATTAAGTTTAAAGTTATCAGGGCACTTTTTTTGTAGGTAATTTTGTTGCTGTTGACTTTGCATTTTTATTAGGACTTCAGTGAATTCGCTCGCGGTGTCAGTCTCCTTGGGGTATTTCCTCTGAAGTCAGTTGCAGTAGCTTCATCATTCTAGGAATTTTTCTATTTTATCTATGTTATCTAATTTCTTGGCGTACAATTGCTCATAATATTTCTTTCATCTCATAGTCATTTCATTTCTAGTTTTAGAGTTTTGTTCCCTTTCCAATCAATCTAGATAAAGATTTGTCAACTTTGTTGACCTTTTCTAAGACCCAGGTTTCTGTTGCTTTCCATTTCTGTTTTCCACTTCATTAACTTCTCTTTTGATCTTTATCTCTTTTTATGCCTCTCTCAAGTCATTTACTTTCCTCTTTGTTCCAGTATTTTAATATGAAAAGTTAAATTATTCATTTGAGATCCCTCTCTCTCTCTCCCCTCCAGTACTGGTGATTGAACGCAAGGCCTTCATATTGAGTTACATTCCTAGGCCTTTTAATTTTTTTCCCCATTTTATTGATATGTACAAGTGCAGAATTTAAGGTTTACAATGGAGTTGATCATTTTGTGCACATACTTTTCTTGTCAAAGTGACAAGGGCTTTCCCACTCTCCTTTTGCCCCCCCCCACCCTCCCTTCCCTCCCTTCATCCCCATCCTGTCCCCCTCTTTTGCTTTGTCTTTCGTCTAAAGTTCCATGAGATAGTTGTGGTCTGGGTCTCTCCCATCAGAGAGACCGTCCTTAAATTCATATGGAACCAAAAGAGACGGTGAATAGCCAAAGCAATCCTGAGCAACAAGACCAAAGCAGGATGCATCACAATCCCAGACATCAGGCTATACTATAAAGCCATAGTGGTAAAAACAATTTGGTACTGGCATAAGAATAGACAGATAGACCAGTGGAACAGAATCGAAGATGCAGAAACAAACCCAAATACCCTCAACTACCTAATTTTCAACAAAGGGGCCAAATCCATACAATGGAAAAAGGACAGCCTGTTCAAAAAATGGTGCTGGGAAAACTGGACATCCACATGCAGAAGAATGAATCTAGTCGCACACCTATCACCATGCACCAAAATCAAATCAAAGTGGATTAAAGACCTAGACATGAAAAATGAAACACTAAACCTTCTAGAAGACAAAATAGGTAAATATCTAAAAGACATAGGGATAGGCAAAGACTTTCTAGACAAGACACCAAGAGCAAAAGAAATTATTCCCATTATCAACAAATAGGATCTTGTCAAATTAAAAAGTTTCTGCACAGCAAAGAAAACTGTCAATATTGTGAATAAAGAACCAACAGACTGGGAAAAAAATACCACCAACACCTCAGATAAGAAACTCATAACTAGAAACTCATAACTCATAACTACATAGGGAGCTAAAGAAAATTAACCCCACCAAAATAAAGGATCCTATACATATTTTTTTTTAAGACAGAGTTTCACTAACTTCCTAAACTGCTCAGGCTGGGCTTCAACTTGTGATTCTCTTATCTCAGCCTCCCTGAGTTCTGGGATTACAAGTGTGTGCCCCATCCCTAACTTCATCCTTAATGAAGTTTTTTCAGCTACAACATCTGTCCTAAGCACTGCATTAGTTGTGCCCCAGAAATTTCAGTATGTTTTGCATTTCTGTAAATTATCTCAAAGTATTTCCTGACTTCCCTGTTGAGTCTTCTTTGGCCCACTGGCTATTTTGGAATGTGTTGTTTAATTTCCATGTATTTGTGAGACGCACAATTCCTTTCCTATTGACTTCAAATTTTCTTGATGTTCGCTGAGGAGTATATTTTACAGTATTTCTACTTTTAAATAATATATTGTACATTTTCATGACCTGAAATATGGTTTATTCTAAAAAATGTTTCATGTTTACTTGAGAAAAATGAAAATTATTCTGTAGTTTTATGCACTGTGGCTAGACCTAGTGGTTTTATGATGTTCAAGTTTTTTATTTCCTTGTGATTTCTGTCTTATTTCTTTAATCTTTACTAACAATGAAGTATTGATGCCTTCCACTAATGCAAATATTAAAATCTATTTACTCATCTTGCATGAACCAAAATATTTCTGAATTTTGGCATGTTACTATGAGGTACATATAAATTATTTCCTCCTGAATTATTGCTACCTTTATTTTTATTAATCATCTATGCTTTGGCATATTTGTCTTTGCTGTTTATGTGATGTATATTTTTCATCATTTTGTTTTCAACTTATTTGCATCTTTGAATCTAATGTATGGTAACTGTACAGAATATATAATTGTGTTATTTTAAATCCAGTTTCTCAATCTGTGCCTTTTGATTAGATTGTTTATCTACATTTGGTATTATTGCTGTTATAGATAAATTTGTATCTGCTATTTTACACTTCGCTCACTATGTGTCTGTCTTAGTCCATTTTGTGCTTCTGCTGTGAAGACTGAGATGTCCAAGCTCAAGAGGGCCACATCTGTCTCCTGCACCACTGCATGGCAGAGGTGGAAGGACAGGGAAGGATGCGTGTGTGCACATGCTCAGGAGAGAATGTAAGGCCGACCTTGCTTTTTTATCTCCCCCCCCCCATTTTATTGCTATGTACAAGTGCAAAATTCAAGGTTTACAATGGAGTTGAGCATTTTGTGCACATACGTATCTTGTCAAGGTGACAAGGACTTTCCCGCTCTCCTTTGTCCTTCCCGTACCCTCCTGTGAGACTGAAGACGACCTTGCTTTTTTAACAAGCTCACTCTTGTGGTAACTCACCTACTTCCATAATGGCATCAGTGCCCTCATGAAAGCAAGGCATTGTGACCTTTTCAAGTTCCCTCCGCTCTGTACTGTTGCACTGGCAATGAACATCACAACACATGAACTTTGAGAAACTTAAAGAACATTGCAATATCTTCTCTTTGCCGTATATTCATTCTTTACTGCTTTCTCTTGTGTTAAGTGACAATTTTCTAGCACAGTGATTTAATTTATTAATGCTTTATTTCGCTATACTTTTGAACTTTTTTGGTAGTTGCTCGAGAGTTTGACATACCATTTTAAGTTACTGGCATCAGAATCAGATGTATATGACTTAATTTCAGTCCTGTATGGGAAGGTCACTCCAACATAATTCCATTGTCCTTGCATTGTTATTACAACACAAACACAAATGTTACAAACTACAACAATATGTTGTTAAAATTATTACTTTACCATGAATAATTGTCGCCTTAATCCAGTACAATTTTGTTTCCATCAACTTCTTTTAGTGGCAAGTATATTACGTCTGCATTCTAATCCTATATGCTGTGGATCCACCGTTATATTGTGTACAAATCTTCTGTGTCATTGCTCTTGAAATCCGTTGAGAAGTAAAGGAAAGAAGAAAGCATGAATTCCTACTGCTTGATTTTGTGCATGGGTGGGTGCATAATTAATCGTACCCCTATTTTCTCTCTCTCTCTCTCTCTCTCTCTCTCTCTCTCTCTCTCTCTCTCTCTCTCTCTCTGTGTGTGTGTGTGTGTGTGTGTATTGTGGATTTGAACCAACATCTGGGATTTGGGATCACTTGCTTTCAACCTGAGCCCGTCGTGCTCTTGTGCGTTTGCTAGTCACACATTCTCTTAGCTGTTGTTTACCTTGGAAAACATTTTGCCACGATCTTTTAAAAGCCCTTTGCTGGGATAAGAACTTTATGATTTAGAATGTGCTCCCTCCATGGCTACTGACCCTTATTCCATGCTTCTTGGCTTCCATTAATAAAGGTACGTGATCTGTCCTTTTTTCCCTCTTTGCACGTGATTGTAAGCATTTTCGCCAAGATGTATCCATTGGTTGATCTCTTTTCATGCATCCTACGTGGAGTTTGTTGAGCTTCCCAGGTGTTTACGCTTTTGTCTTTCAACAGCTTGGGGGTTTCGCCCCATTATTCCTTTGATACTTCTCCTCTCCTTTGGTGCCCACTGTGCCCATCGCTGTGCCTGCGGGTCTCACGTTCGTCTGAGGGTCTGCTCGTTGTTCATTCTTTCCTCTGTGGCTACTCTTGCATGATCTCTGTGGACCTATCTGGAAGTTCACTCTTTCTTCTGACATTTCACACCTATTATCAATCTCTCTGATGAATTTTTTTCATTATTGTACTCTTTAACTGCATAATTTTAATAGTTTATTTTTATGCTTTCTATCTATTGTTATTTGTGTTTAATAAAATATTGTTGCTGTGCCTTGCTTTATTTATTTAGCATTGCTTTTCTTGAGTTCTGTCAACATATTTACAATTGTTCTTTTGAAATCCTTTTCTGTTAAATTTAGCTTCAACCTCACCTCCAAGTGTCTGTGTAGCCTGATTTTCCCCTTTAGTCATACTTTCCAATTCAGTGCATTTGTTTTGTTTTGCTTATTTTGTCTGTTTTGTTTGGGGCATTGGTTCAATGTCTTTTTCTTTTGCATACTACATCATATTTTTTAGGAGCTAGATATTTTAGATCACATACTGTAACCACTCTGGATAATATTCATTGCCTCTGAGTCCTATTACGGTTACGTGGTGGCTCAGTGTTTATGTCTACCCCAAACTCAGCACCCAGTGTTAGGCTTTCGTTTTGCCTGGCAGGGAAGCAGAGCCCCGGGTGTGATCAAAGATACCCTGAGGACAGGGGTTCTGGATGCTCTCACCCTCTAGCTCTGTGAGAAAAATCCAGCTATGAAATAAACTTCAGTGGTTGTTTGATGGCCTGTTGTTGTCAACAGTGTGCTGGAGCCCACCCTGCCCCAATTAGTCAGAACAAAATTTGGGGTCTTTGCAGCAGTAGTTTCTGAGGTCCAGGTCTAGAATATTCTGTGGCCCAGGAGGACTTTTCTCGGCTCTCTTGTCTTTGACTTTTCTCCATTACACCAACTGAAATTATTCATAATTTCTTTAAAAACTTATTCTATCAAGGCTAGAGATGGAGAAATAAAACATACGAAAGACATAATGCAAAAAAGGCAACTAAATCAATGATCACAAATAACCTCCCTCATTCCTGATTATTTCTCTAGGAATATCAAACTTACAGAAAATAAGAAACACCAAACTTATGGCTTAATTAAGAAAATAAAGAGAAGTCATTTTCCAATTATTTTTATGTAGTTTTTAAAAACTTGATAACACAACCTAAAGAAACTTTCACAAAGGGAAAAAGAAACTAAACTTACAGACATCTTTCTTATATAATACAAAATGAAACTCTCAAATATAACTTTTGATTAAAAGAAGAAAAAAAGAAATTCTGCAAGACAGGCTAGCAGGCTATAGATACAGGGAAGGTGAATAATGAGCTCATGTCCAAATGCCGTCAACTGGCAGAACACTTTCTTCCTCTGTGCTTGTGTGTGTTGTGCACAAGTTCATCACTGACTCAGAGATCATTGTTGAAATTCCATAAAGGCTCAAGTTATATCTAAGGCATTACTGAAGGAGAAGTTGGGAAGGAAAAAAAGAAGGGGGAAGGCAAACACCCTCTAGTTCCCTGAGGAAAAAATCTGGCTATTAACCTTCACTGGTTGCCTGATAGCCTGTACTCATCCGTGTGCTGGAGCACACCTTGTTCCAGAACACTGTTGGAAAATGGTAAGAGATCTTAGAACTTAGAACTCTTCATATTGAGTCTGATTGTACATCTTCAGTAAGACAATGTAGTAACCATACACAGGGACAGACAAAGGGTAAACGGAACAGACTGAGGTTCGAAGGTGGACACACACACACACACTCAAGTGATTTTGTTTTTGCACCAATTATACCATATGCCCATAGGATGAGGTGAAAAGATGGAAATAGAAAAATGAAAATAGAAAAATGGCAAGTGTAAAATCAGACTTTTAGATGGAACTTACAAGAGTATGTTTATGACCATAAACTTTTAGAAAACTACAGAAAGTCAGATGACAATCTAATGAAAGACTTTAGCAGATACAAAAAGAAGGTAACTGATCCATGGCAGCTAGCAATGCCAGAAGGCTCACCTGCACTAGATGTTGCTGTAGTAACATTTGTGGATCAACTTAATCGGGTCGTGCTACCCAGATAGTTGGTCAAAGCCAGTCTAGATGACTGTGTGAAATGACTGTACACCAGCTTCTGCCTCAGCACTTTCCTGACTCCCACCTGCTGGGCTGCTTTAAGGACTTCACACTTAGCCTACTGTCATGTGAGTGAATTCCTTAAAATCTCTCTCCTCTCTCTCTCTCTTTCTGTCTCTTTTTCTATTTGTCTTTGTCTATCTGTCTCTTTCTCTCTGTTCTTCACAGTTTTTCTCTCTCTCTCTCTCTCTCTCCACACACACACACACACACACACACACACACACACACACACACACACACACATTGGTTTCCAACACCCTCTCTGTTCTGTGCATCTGAGAAAACCTGACTGATATAGTCACAATGGGTAAATAAGCTCACAAAAGTAAACCCAAACTATATTAAATCTATACAAGCTTCAGATAACCAAAATCAAAATTATCAAAAGTACTTGGTATTGTAAGATGGACCAACCAGAGCACTCACAGACTGGTGGTGAGTGTGCAAGTTGGTACAACCACTTCGTATGTTTTTTAAGCACAACTATGGAAACAGACCATTTCCTGCCTTCCTCTGAATACGCCTAGAGCTGGGGCAAGTCGCTAAAGCACAGGGTTTGTGGCCTTGCTTTCTTGCCTCCCTTCTTACAATCCTCTTGTCCTGAAAGCAGTTCCTCTCAGGGGCGTGGAACCAGCTTACCTCCTCCAAAGACAGGTGATGAAAGGTTATGGGACATCATCCACACACATACTTCAACTGGATGCCTCAACTGCCCATCAACAGAAAACTTGATACATAAAGTGCAGTATATTCTCAGAATGGAACACTAAGCAGCAGCAAGGTGGAGCAAGCCACAACTACACATCACAATCGGACAAACTCATGAACCACCCCCAATAAAGTGAGTCAGGTCTGAGAGGAGGAACCTGCTGCCCAGCTCATTTGCTTTAGGTTCAAGCGCACACAACCCCTGCTCCTTTGGAAGCCAGGGGGCTGCTCTGGGCAGTGACTGTCTCGTGAGCAGAGCGGAGCCTGTAGAAGCTGGGTCCTGTCCCGTTTTCTTGAGCTAAATGCTGTTCGCACAGATGTGCTCAGATTCTCATGCACGCTTGTCAAGACTTGCAGGACTAAACATCACCCCTTATTTACAGGGAGAGAAACCAAGGCCAGGCAGCTGAGCAACTTCCTTTCTATCACACAAGGCCGGTGAGGCGGAAGAGCCAGGTGTGTAGACTCTGCCAGCTGCCTGGGTTTCTCTTTGCTTTTCTTTAGGTGGAGACAAGAGCTGTACTGTCCAATATGGCAGTCGTGACCCAGGGGTTGCTATCAGAGTTAAGTTAATCCCCGTGAAATAAAATCAACAATTTAATTCCTCAACTACTCTAGTGCTTTTTGAGAGCTTCATATCTGTACACAGCTGGTGGCTACTGCATTGGGCAACACAGATATGGAGTATTTCTGTCCTTCCAGAATGTTCTGGAAGACAGCACTGGTCTAGAAGGACCACTGAGAAAAACTGGTAACCACTGAGTCCCTACCCAGGAGGACGGGGATCCTGCTCAGCTAATGCCCTGGGCAGTTTGAAGGGAAGTGACCAGCATGCACTCCATCTGTCCTGGGGCCTAGCAGCTCGGCAGGGTTGGGAGACCACCCCAGAGTGCTCTGCTCAGTGACGTGCCAGGCCTCCAGGTTTAGCTCCCTCTCTCTTCATTGCCAACTTACCCAAGCCCTCACCGACACTGACCTCCAGGGCACCACAGCCTCGCAGGGTGGTCTCTGCTCTGGCATCACAAGCCTTGGAGTGTGGTCTCTGCTCTGGCTGTCATACCAATGTCACAGACTGAGCGGCTATGCAAACATGGACATTTATTTTCCGTGGTCCTGGATGTTGGGAAGTTAAGCTCAAGAGGACCCCAGACTCCATTCTTGGCAGGGGCTCTCCTCCTGGCTCACAGATGGCTCCTTCTCATCGTGTCCTAACTCAGCAGAGAGAGGGAAAGCTAGTCTCTCTTCCTCCTCCTTGGAGGACACCAGTCCCATCATGAGGGCTCCGCCTTGGGAACCTTGTCTATCTGGCCACCTCCCTGAGGCCTCCTACTTCCATCGCATTACAGCCAGGACTTGCACGTGGAAACAGGGGCAAACCTCAGTCCGTCCAGTGCCCAGCACTCAAGGGTCAAACTTCCCTCAGGTCTGAACCCCTCACTTAGGTCTCCAGCCACCTGTGCTGCTGCTGTCAGGACACCAGCCTGGAGTGGGATTCAAGAGAGCTGCCTCAGACCCCTGTTCTCTCAGCCCAAACTACAGCCCACAAGCCCCTCAGCACCCTGAAAAGTACGGTGACAGTTACTTATCATCATCAGAAGAGCACCAAAAGCAGAAAACCAATGCAGCCTGCCTCTTTTTGTCATTTTTGAAAGAGCAGCAGACCCATCTGTGCAGATGAAAGATGAATGCTCTCCTTACCACGAAGGGTGGCTGCTGGCTGCCCGTGGCTAACTGTGAGCACCTGCTGTTCATAGATCCAGAATGCTCCAGGAACACCACTAACAAGGTCCCCCAGAAGGATACGAGCAAGATACTGTGGGATGCTCAAGGTCGTCCCTGTCCTGACCTGCCATCTGCAGCTGACAGATATGAAGACTTGAAGTTTTGGCCTTGTTGCTCAGGGACAAGACCCTTACCTGCCCTGCAGACACCTGCCGAGGATGTCCCGAAGTGAGAATGGTCCCTACCTGATGGCCCCCAGTGTGTCATTCGGCAGCACCAAACCTCTCGGGCCTTTCTCCCTTCCAGGTCACCATCCAGCACTACTGCCTAAACTTCTCAGTGTCAAGGGCAGCCAAGGAGGCCACAGGGAGCCCCAGTCACAACCTCGCTGCATTTTGTGGGGGAGGGACAGAAAAACTGGCATAAACACAACAGCACAGTGGCAGGAGTGTGGGACTCAGGGTGCATCCCTCCTGGGGTCAAGTTTTATCTTGGTCATACATCAGCTGCCTGAACCAAGCAGCTCACCTAAGGTCACCAAATCTCAGCTGTAAAACAAAGTGAATGGCTTCTAAAGAATTTAAATAGTCACTGGGATGTTGAAGTGAAGTAATATAGTGAAAGCATCTCAGATAGTACCTGGGGTCCCCCAAAATGGGCATTTTGATTATCATCCACCTCCCAAAGGGGAGCTGGAATGCTAACGTGAGCAGGTGCAACCAAGAAAGGATTGCGAAGGGTGAGGTGTGTGAAGTGCAGGACTCAAGGGGGGTCAGACTGGGGTCTCCCTGGCTGGCTCTGTCACCTGTCATCACATGACAGCACAGGTCTTACACAACATAATGATATGTATTTGGGCTCCAGCTCTACCACTTACTAGCTGTGCGATCGTGGGCAAAGGCACCACACTGTACTTTTCTCTTTGGAGAAAAGGGCTGCACAGTTTGGTGAAGGCTAACAGAGAAGACTGGTTATATGGTGCCTAATTCATTCTTTCCCCTTATGACTGTAAGTTTCTTCCCGGGCGGAGGTAGTTGTGGTGTTAGGGAGGAGACACTGGTTCTGTGCTTCCAGTACCGCATGAGGGCTGCTGTGAAAAGAGGAGGGTTGTTGTCCCTCCTCCCTCCCACACCTGCTCTGGGGACAGGGGACTCAACCACTCTGGCCAACAGTGGGATTCAGTACTATGCAGCCACCTCCTGTGGCTCTTGGTTTGGAGGCCTTCGGAGAGATGGTTAATCTCTGGCCTGGCCTTCCTGCCTTCCTTCTTCAGGAAACAAAGCCACATTCTGGATCCCAGAAGTACACTGTCACCCTCAGCTCCCTGAAGTGCATACTGCTTCCCCTGAACAGTAGATCTGGCCTCTGCCTTTGGTCTACAGCTCTGCATTCTGGGACAGACTTGTTCGGCTCAGCCATGCTGAGCCCAGCCTTGCCATGCCCATCCTCCATTGGACGTGGGGGCAGGCCTGCCTGCGCTCAGTCCCAAGGACACAGGGAGCACACCTTGGTTTGGTAGGGCACCCCTGCTGCCTCTGCCTTCTGTAACTCCTCCACCAATTTCAGGGTCTTTTCTTATCCCTTCACCATCATGATAGAAATCAGACAAATAGATGAGAAAAATAATCTCTGTCTGGAGAACTCTGAGCATCTCCAAAAGTGCCCAAGACTGGAAAACAAAACAAATCCCAAACAGATCCCAATGTGAAGGATGCAGACGTGAATCCCTTCCACCCAGTCACGGCCGTGGACTCACCAAGCCTGAATGGGCCAACGGCGACGACTCAGGAAGATCTCTGAGCTCACCCGCACTGCTGGGTGTCCTCACCGGGGCAATCTGCAGCCACCCCACGAGCAGGGATTCCCATGTTCTCATTGTGGGTGCCCAAGGCCCTGCTAATGAGGAGGGGGAACAATGGAGGATGTGAGGACCAGTGTAAGTGTGTGAGCTCGTATGAGAGTAGATGTGGGCAAATTAGAGGGAGTGAATAAGTTAAATCTGTGAAGATGTGAGTCTGCATGTTTAACTGTGAAATTGTATTAATGAAGGGGGTGACAGTGTTAGTGAGCATGTGTGTGTTAGTGTGGATGTGTGTAGTATGTGAGTGTGCTGAGTGACCAGATGCTATGGTTTGGATCTGGAGTGTCCCCCAAAAGTTCCCTGTATTTAGATACAGTGGCTAACCACGGAACCATGTGTTGTCGGTAGGTCTGGCCTGGCTCAAGGGAGCAGCTGCTTGGGGCTTGACATCAGGAGAGTGTGTCAACTTGTTGAGATTGGGTGGGGCACCCAGGACAGAGCTTTCAGGTGTGTATTGTTGACTTGTGGGCCAGGAAGTGAGGGAGGGACACCTACCCAATTGACAGTTTGAACTAAGTAAAGGAAGAAGAAACACTGTTACAGCATCTTCCTGAGAAAGCTCTGGCCTTTGTCTATGTCCCCAGACCTGTGGCTTTTTGTCTGCAGTGATGTGAGCAACTCTCCAGACTGCCATGTGCTTCCACAGTTGTAGCCACCATGAGTGGACTGAATGAGACCTTCTGAAACTGTGAGCTAATTTAAATCCTTCCTCTCTTAAGTTGTGGATCTCAGGTGTTCTATCCCAGCAATGAATAAGTAACTAAGAAGCTAGACAAGCGAGTGGTGGTGGTGGTGGGGTGTATGTATGTGACAGATGTTGCGTGGATGTGTGTGTTGGTGAGTGTGTGTTTTACTCCATTAGTGTGTGTGAGCATACTCACAGAGTGGGTAAGGGGTGGGACAGAATGTCTGGAGTGCCTGTGGCTTGAAGGAAGACCATCTTCTCATCTGGGCACAGAAATTCTCAGCACACTGTTGGGATGCCTATGTCTTCAGATGAGCATGTGGAGGACCAGGTGGTGGGGCCAGAGTCAGAGAAGGTCTGGAGTATGAGACCCGCCCAGGGTGCCAGACACTCTCTCTGTGATCAGATCCCTGCTCAGGGAGACTTTCTCAGGACTTCTGCTCCCACATCCTGCTTCCTGCATTGGCCTCTCAACCCCAGGACCCAGAGCTGCCTGGTCAGAACTCTCTTCTCAGATCACATGGGTCTCCTGATGGGCCTACATCCTCCCTGCTCCCCTTGCCCCAGCCTCTCTGTGCACGCACTGAGGAGGGGTGTGGCAACTGGAGGGTCCCCAGATTGACTCGAACCACCTCCCCCTTGCAGCACTGCGCACACATCTGCCCCAGGATTCCTCCCACATCAGGATCCCTTCTCATGGAAGTGGCTGTCCTCAGAGACGACAAGCCACCAGGACTTGAAGCAGGATCAGATGAGGTGGGTACTGGCAGCTCTAGGGGTGTGGAAATACAGCATGAACTTGTGAAGTCCACCTTTTTTTTTGTACAAGGAATATTAATAAAACATGGAACAATATCTCTAAATACAAATTGGAAGTAAAGCGAGGTGTCACAGCTAGAAAGAAATACAGTATCCTAGGTTCAGCAAGCAACTGCTCATCCTGCCAGCTTTAAAATCAGAATTTCATTTCCTTCTTAGAGCAAAGTCCTGAACTTACACCCTACACCTGTCAGTTGGGATATTCTGGGAACGTATCTAAAATCCACTTGTTGATAACTGACCCCCACAGGCAGGGGTATGAACAATTTTCTCTAATCTTTCCAGGGAGGATCACAACTTGCAGGATTGGTATATCAGGCAATTTTCAGCTTCTCCAACTAATTCTTACTTCCATTCCCTCTGGTGAAACCTGACTTTCTGCTCCAAAAGGATGTAAACCAAAAATGAACTGTTTGCACCTGCCAGCCCAGAACATAAGTCCTCCTGAACGACAACCTGGAGGCAGAGTTGCCTTCTCCACCACCCACATCTCGTCCATCAACTCAGGAAAGAAACACATCATCGAATAACCCCAATGTGTGCTTGTGAATCCAATACAAACCTTATTTGAGTTGGTATTTCCAGTGTTGGTTAAGCCATGCAGGGACCCAGAGCAGAGGAAAACCCTACACTTGCCTTCCCCTTACTCCACCAGGACAGACAGGCCACATTCAGCTTCTCTGGACACCTCGCATCCACTGAGTTCCTTTTGGGTACCAGGGTCTGGCATTTGTATGACAGCTCTGCAGCCCTGGAGGCTAGGGTGCTGCCGGCGATACAACTGTCTGCAGAGGCTGTGTTTTTGGGGGCACCCAGCACAGCATTGTAGCAGCAGGGGTTTAGATGACCAAGGTGGTCTTCCAGCTCAGTGCTCTTGGGGTTTTCTGTGGAATTTACAAAATTATTTCCTTTGCTCCAATCTGAGAGATTGTGATGCAGCAACTCCAGGGGTGAGAAATGGTATTTGTATTTAACGAAAAGCTCATTAATGATTCCACTGAGTGGTGAAAAATGAAACCCACAGAGCAAGATCTCGGGAACAGTGGATTGTCCTAAGAGTTAGTTAGGCAGCTTCCGGGAGCCGAGGGATGCACTGGGCAGCAGATGCTTCCCAGTTCGCCCCAGTGTTGCTTGAAACAGGTTGCGAGTCACCTCGAGTCATTTCAGACAAAAACCACAGTCATAGAATCTCAGAGAATGGTAACTTCCCTTCATTCAATTCATTAATGTCATCTCCAATAATTCCTTCAATTCATTTCCCACTCTCTGCTGGAATCACTGAAATGATTTGATCATCAGTAAATTGAACCTCTCTACTGAAAAAAAATAGACTTCACGGTAGAGTCTACAGCTCCCGTCCTTCCTCAGGACCATCCTGCCACTCAAGGACACATTTACAGCTAGTGACCTGCCTCCACAGGAAGGCTGGCTTGTTCCCACAGGCGCATTGCCTTCTGGGAGGGACCGCACTTTGACCTTCCTGTTTTGCTTGAAAGGTGTGAGCTACTTTGCTTCCAATAATCTGGACCTGCCCCTGGTAAGTGAGGAAGTCCCGCCGGAAGCCGTACATCAGGAGCCGGTGGGTCTTGGGACTTGGCTGTTAGATGGAGACGTGTAATAATTAGAAGGATCCCTGGTATCTAGGCCTTGAGGGAGTCTACCACGGAGCTCCGATTTCTATAAAAATACTTTAGAAATTTGTCCTGAGCTCCCACCCTGCAGCTCAGCTGCCAGAAAGTACCCAGCAGGATGGTGCAGATAGCACTGTGCAAGCTTCTGCCCCACCAGTGCTGGGGCTCAGCCAGGGAGTACAAGGCCCTAGGGTGCATCTTGCCCCCCCCCCTCACCAACCCCCTAGAAAGAGCCAAAGGTCAGAGGGCAATTTGTGCTCAACATCATTTTGAATCTGACTTTTTTCTTTCCAAATTGAGCTCAAAAATTTTCTTCTGAACAGGCGCTGAGCTGCCTTGCTTTATAGACAACAAGCTGAAAAAGTAGCTCTGTGACCTGCCCAGTTATTCTGTCTTTCCTGTCTGACTGCCTCTGTTGCCGCTGGAATCCACAGCCCAAAGGCAGGCAGCCAGTGGTCACTGATACCGTCCCCCACCCCCATGTGGAGAAATCACCCTGTACAGATGTTCCCCAATGGAGGAAACTTCACCACCTGCCTGGATCCAGGGCCTTGGGTGGCTCTTATTATAATGCGTCTTTTAGTGCAACCTGAATGCTTCGGAAATAATGAAGACTTATTTTTCCTTTTAATTTCAATCTGAAAACAAGGCATGAGCAACGACTTCCACCTTGACCCCTTCTATCCTCTCCAACATCCCACCTCGTCCGCACCCCTGGGCAACTCCTCAGACGCCACCTACCCCTGCACAATAACAGGCACGTGCGAGATCCAGGATTCGACCCTGGAACCAAGCAGGGTTGTTAATAGATAAACAGATGAAATCCCCCAAAACACTCTGGTGGTTAGGTCCTTGTAATGTACCTAAATTGATCTCTTGGTCTTGACAATAGGTTATGCAAAATATTAGCATTAGAGGAAACTCAAAAAAGGAAAGATGGTTACGCTCTATACTGTCACTACAACTGTTCTGTAAAACTAAAATTATTCTCTCCAATCTAAAAAATCATATTAGGGGAAAAATATTTTTCCTTTGGTTCAGAGATAGCAGGGAAAACATCTCCAATGTCATCAAATCTCGCAGTTTGAGAAGATGGGAACTAAAATAAGAAGAAGCCAGATTTGCGTTTGCATTTAAATTTGCATGGCTCTCGGTGAGTCTGACGTGCTTTTGTACATCCTTAGATCAACAAGAAATCTGCCTGGAGCCAGGATTGGATGCAGTGGGAAGCAAACAGCCACGCCTGTCCTCTCCTTTCTCAGTCCCAGCTGGCCTCTGTTAATCTCACCTCAGCATGGCCTGCTTCCATCCTGACCCTCATGAGTGTCCCACAGGCACTAGGCTCCAGCTGCTCAGAAACAGTAGGGCAGATATTCTGCCCCAGGACCTTTGCATTTGCCCAGAATGTTCTTTTCCCAGCACCAGAGAGGCTTCTTACTATACTGGTCCAGTAGTGGCTGACTTGGCAGTGTCTCAGTGACACTTCCCCATGACCTTGGGTAAATTTGTCGCCTTCTGCCCCACTACTCACCATCCTAGGCCCACGTCCCTCCCTGTGTCCTTTCTTTGATGATCCATGCTAACATTGGCCTGTGTGTTTCCTCTGGTGTCAATCACGTTAACAGAGTGGTATCCCAGTCAGAACACGGACTTCTCTGTTTCACAGAGTGCTGTCAGCCCGGAGTAGTCCAGGAGCAGGGAACACGGAATGTCTACCACAGGACAGGCCCCGCTTCACCCTCAGAAAGGCTGCTGTCCTAGTGCACACCTGCCCGCCTCGCAGTTCCCGCGTGAGAATGGAGCGAGCCTTCCAGCCTCGCTGCTCCCAGCACTGTTACTGCTATTTCTCTTTCCCACGTGCTGCCCTCTGCAGGCAGCACTCTACCTGGGCATGTGTACCTAAACGCCAGGCACAGCCCGGGCAGACTGGAGGTGCCAGTAATGACTGGGCAGCAGATTGGATAGCTTATCCCATGGTCGAGTTACAAAAACTGCATACTTTTCTGGGAAGTTGGCCTTGGGTTCAATATACATGCACACACAGGCTCACACAGGCACACACGCTTGCACACACATAGACTCCCTGCTTTTGGCTGGGGAGAGCCTTGGTGAGCCTTCAGTGCCCAATGCCCAGGTGGGGAGCCCTTGAGAAAGTGAGAGGACACATCAGCACTGCTGGGCCAGCCCTCCCCTCACTGCACATGGCATTTCAGGTGAGGCGGGGGGAGAGGAAGCCCCTGTCATTCCATTGACCACAGCACGTCCAACCTCGAATGCTTATCCAGAGCTACTTAGTATTAGGGCTCTGGAGCCTCAACCCCAAGACTTCCAAGAGTGTCTGTTTCCAGGATTCTCAGCTGCACACGCCTTTCTTTTCTGAGTCTCGGCTTTCATAGCTTGAGATGCACAGGTGCCAAAGCTTATTCCCCAGACACCAGACCTGAGCCCAGCAGCCTGGTGGCAAGGGTGGTGCGGAGGGGCCCGTCACTGGAATCCCAGTGTGCCACAGGCACCGCCTGAGGGCTGTGGTGGGCAGGAAAGGGGGAAATGTGTGAATACAGGCACACACACGAATGCACACATGCACACATGTACACATGTACACAACACTGCTATGGTTTGGATCTGGAGTGACCCCATAGAGAATCCTCACGTATTTGGATGTTATGGATTATCTGTGGAACTATGTACTGTTGAGAGTTTGGGGCCCCATCGGAAGAGGTGAATTATGAGTGTGTGGTGAATTATAGGTGTATTGGGGGGGTGGATTATAGGTGGTGGAGGATTGCAGTGTGTGACAGGCTATGGATTACAGATGTGTCACGGATTATAGGTGTGTGGTGGACTATGGATTGCAGGCATGTGGTGGATTGAAGGCATGTGCTCGATCCCAGGCATGTGCCACATTGCTGGGCACGTGACCTGGGAGAAGCAGACCACTGGGGATAAACCCAGAAGGGGCCAAACACTGAGGCCTGACTTGGAAGGCACAGATCCCTGCGAGATGATCTGGAAGGAAACTTGCTGGCTCTGTCTTTCCTTCTGGACTGACTTCCCACCCGCGATGCCAAGAAGAGCTCCTCTGGCAGTTGCTTCCACAACTGCCAGCTGCCCATGAGTAGAAAGAGACCTTCTGAAACTGTGAGCTAAAATAAATCCTTTTCCCCTTAAGTCGAGGATTTCAGATATTCTGCCCCAGCAATAAAAAATCAAAGACACACATATGTACACACACATGCACAAACATGCACATACCCACAGGGAACATGTATATACACACATACAATACAAAGTACACACACACATACACCCACGTGCACATACATGCACACAAATTATGCACACACATATGCATCCACATGCACACACACAATCAAGTGCACACACCGGGCACCGGGCAGGATATGCTGCTGCTCCTCAAGCTTCCAGCTGGAAGTGCCCCCCAGCCTGGTTCCAGATTGCTGTTCTCTGAGACAAGGAAAGGGAGGAAATATTGCTACACTGGCGGTGCCTCCTCCACTGGACTCCTGAGAAGGCTCCGGGCTTCCTTCATCCTGGACAAAATCCATCACAGAAGAAGAGCCCAAGGAAAGCAGCAAAGCCAAACCCCTATGCATCACTGCAGAAAACACCGTCACCATGGCAGGCTTCTGGCTCACACCTGGTACTACAGCACAGCTGGGGGCTTTGGGACCAGGGCTCTCCCACCAGGACCAGGCTGATTCCACACAGATGCTGTGGCGCTGCAGAGACTTCCGGCCCTTAGCACTCCGGCTCCTTGTTTCTGATCGCACCTCTGCCCTCCTGCCTCAGGCCTGTCCCTCAGCCGTCCCAGTCAGCCCTACCCACTGGGCAGTCCAGCTCAGGCCTCAGCTCACTGCTCGCCCCCTGGTGCCACACCCCCAACCCTCCTCCCACCTGCATTCCTGGGAAATCCTGAGGGAGGGGGACCCTCTGGGCCCCCGCACAGGGCCGCCACAGAGTGGCAAGTCAGTGGCTGTGGCCTGCTTTGATTTCACTCCGATGCCACTTGGGCAGGCTGGTTTGTCTTGTGGCTGCATCCATCCCTTCCTGCATCAGAGAGCCCGTGAGGCTTCTGCATCAGCCCTGAAGCAAGTCTGTCCTGCTCAGCCACCACGTACGGGTCCCCACCACAGGGCCTTCTTGCGATGTTCTATGGGGCATTGTCCCAGACAGAAAGAGCTTGGTAAACAAGGCTCACTGATCCAGTAGCCAGAAGGCGACTTGCCAGAGAACAGGGCTCAATTTCTCATTTCTGCCCCTCTGCCGCTACCAGCCACTCCAGTGCCCTTCAGTACTGGGAGGCTTAGGTTCCCTCAAGTTTTATGATAGAGAACTAGGAGACCACCTGGGCCCAGAGACAGCAAAGGCACGGAGACCACCAGCAAAGCTCAGAGGCCCCAGGCACCACGCAGTGCAGGCCTGGCCGGGGAGGAGACTCAGCACCGTGAAGAAGGACCTGCTCCAGCCCTGGTGGCGTGGTAACTCCATCTGCGGAGACTCCGTAGTGTTCAAGGTGAAACAAGCCTGCCCAAACTGAAGCATATGTCTTTTCCTGAGAATGGGGACTAGCCTTAAAACATAGCCGTGACCTGGAGAAGAGACAAAAGAAACCCAAGCACCTCTAATGAACAGAGCGAAGAGAACACTCCCTTTGTAGAGACTTGGAGTGCCTGAAGAAGTATTTTGTTTAAAAGAAAGAAAGGAAAGAAAAAGAAGAAGGAAGGAAAGAAAGGAGAAAGGGAGGGAGGGAAACCAACTACTGTGTAATCTTTCCTTTAAAACTCCTGAGAGCCTTGCTGGTAGGACAGGTGACAGTAAGCCACGGCCTGTTAGGTAAAGATCAAAGGACAGAATGGAGTCAGCATCCACCCTGTACGCCCCACCGACAGAATCCATATTCCTCTGCTGGGTGTGTGGTTTACAAAATGGTCTCACAAAGTGGACTCACCACCAAGAGCCCACCACCGCCCAATGCTGGTCCATGTTGAGAGCCCCCAGCCTGGACTCTGCCATTTAAATCAGGTGACCCCTCAGCCTATGTCTACATATTTTGTCCTACTGGTGCCTGACAGTCTTTCAGCCATTGAGTCAAAACAGTCATGAACCCTTCATACTTCTGCGGATCATGGAATCATATCTGCTTTCCTGCCCTGTAAAATTCGACATCTATGTTGTCATTCAAGAATCCCACAGTCCTCCAGCCTCTGTGACACATGGTCCTGGGAGAGCTGGATATCCACACGCAAAAGATTGAAACTAGAATCCTACCTCTCGTCTTGTGAAAAAAAAAAAAAATCAATTCAAAATGGATCAAAGGCCTGTGCACAAAACTAAAAATTTTGAAATTGCTTGAAGATAACATCAAGAAACCCTTGAAGCCATAGGCACAAGGCAGAGATGCCATAGGTATAAGGCAAAGAAGGCGTCCAGGCTAGAACTTTCGTTACACAGGAAACAACAGCAAAAACCAGCAGATGGTAGCAAAAACTATGGTGAGTGTTTAAAATCTAAAAATTTTTATGACATTAAAAGACACATTGCCATCAATCATCCTCAAAATATTCCCTGTCGCTTGACACACACTCACCCCACCTCCTTGCCACTTTATGGTGCAGTTCTGGAAGCCCTTTCTTGTTAGTAGTACCTTTAATTGCCCTGTCACAGCTGCCTCAATGTTTTGATTGGATTCAAAACATTTACCTTCCATAGTCATTTTCACTGAAGGAAAGGTAGAAGTCAAACACTGCCCAGTTTGATGACTAATGTGTTCACAACATAATATTTTTTATTTTATAGAAATTGCCATAAATATCTTAAATTGATTCAGGACTTCAGGCAGCCATGAAAAGACACTTCCAAAAGCACACTTCCAAAACAACCTTGGAAAGCAGCAAGAAGGATGGAGGAAGTATTTCCAAGGACAGAGGGTGAGTTTCTAGGGGAGTTAATGGCAATATACCTTTCACTGTAATGGTTTTTCAAATTTTAATTCAGACAATCACCATATTTTATGCCTACACCTTATATGTCAAATTAAAAAGCTTCAACACAGCAAAGGAAATAATGGAATGAAGTGACATCCTACAGAATGGGAGGAAATCTTTGCTTGCTTTCTCCTCATAGAAGATTAATCTTTAGACTGTACAGAGACCTCAAAATAATCAACCCCATAAACAAGTTATCCAATCAAGAAATGAGCAAGTAAACTAAAAGTACACTTTTCAAAAGAAATATAAGTGGCCAATAAGTCCATAAAAAATGCTTCACATCTTTAGCCGTAAGAGAAACGTAAATCGCTGACGCTCCATCTCACCCAGTTACGGTGGCTGTCATCGAGGAGGCAAAAACAGCCCCAGCTGAGATGCAGAAGCACAGGGGAAAGCAGTGTTCCAGCAGAAAGCCATATGAAGAGTCCTCAAAAAAACTAAAATTATAAGTATTATTTGATTCATCCATATGTCTCTGGTGATATTCCTGAAAGAGTTAGAGGTACAGAGGCCATTAGGTTGCAGAGCAGGCAGGTGGGCAGCGGGTGAGGGAGGCAGGGCCAGCTCCCTCCTGGAGGTCAGCACTGTCATCATCACCTCGCCGACCGCTGGGCCCAGCAGGTTGTTACATCAGGGCCTGTGAAGGTTGTTGAGGCTGGTCAAGGTTGGTAAGCTTAGAAAGGTAACTGTGGCACTTAAGTGTGCATATTCTTGTTTATGGCAGGAATTCACAATAGCTAAGCCACAGAAACAGCCTAGGTACCCATCAACAGATCAGGAAAAATGTGGTATACATACACAATGGAATATTACTCAGCCACAAAGAAGAATAAAATTATGTCACTTGCAGGAAGCAGATTTCACTGGAAATCACCATGTTAAGTGAAGTAAACCAGGCTGTAAAAATTAAATATCAAGTGGGTTTTTTATATTAAAGATTTTAAAAAATAAAGAAGAATAAATGTCAGAAAACTGAAAAGTGTGTGTTCAGTTTTGAAGGTCAAATGGATTGAGGGAGAGGACATTGAAAATGATCAAGATGAGTTAAATACTCGTATCACTCTTCCAAAAAGAAGGTGAACATTTTATATCACTAACATGCTCCAAATAAAAGCATAGTCTTCACTGATATTTTAAAAATACAGTATCATTGTAGCATTCATTAGCATTAATAACAGTCCGTTGAGTTTACCCTTCACCCACTTCTTTAGCAACCCCAAAGTCGCTCACCACTGCCAGCCTCCTTGTGTCTACGAGAGTGTCTCCCTATTCCTTTGAGGAAACGTGGTAAGAATAAGCATTCTTAGGTTTTAAGGTTTCAAGTAAAAAAAATTTGTCCTACCATGTGTAGATTTATGGACCTGCCACCTGTCAAGGCCTTCCTCAGTAAAACTGTGATCGTTGGAGAGGTTTTGTCAACTTGAGGCAATCAGGAACCGCACCTAGATTAGGTTTGAGAACCACTCCTAGATTGGGAGTTGAGCACTAGCTTGGATTAGAGTTTGAGTGGTTTGTGGGCCAGCGAATGAGGAAAAAGCAACCACCCAGTTGTGGGGAGGTCCAAGTGGGAACTCCAAAGGTATAAAAGGAAGGAAGAAGGAAGAGTGCTACAGCTTCTTCACGATTGCCTTCACGATTATCTATAGATGCTGACTTGCTATACCACAGATTTTCAACACAGATTTTCTCCAGTCTTGACTTGCGCATGTCTGCCTGGCACTGATCTTTAGTCGCTCATCTTCAGTCTCCCATCTTTGCCATTGTTCTTCAAACAACCGTGATCCCCAACCGACTCTCATCGGCTGTCCTGCCGTCCCGGACGGGAGTTCTACTTTGCAGCTGAGCAGCTGTGGGACCCTCCAGCTCTCACACATGTAGGCCACCATCTCGAACTTCTCTGTCCTCGGATTTGTAAGCTTTCTGAATAGATCCTTTTTGTTATAATTTCTGTAAATTCTGCCTTTTGAAACCCAAACTAGTACAACAACCATTAGATCAAATAAGGACCTGGACAGAACCAAGCATATAACCAATATCAAGAAACTGGAATGAAAGTTTATTGCCCTTGTGCCTTCATGCCTGGGTAGCAAGTCCAAGTGCAATCTTTCTGTGACCCCATGACCCCAGGTAGCAGGCCCAGGTGAAAGGCCCCCATGACTCTGTGACCCCAGATAGCAGGTCCAGGTGCGGGCCCCCGTTATCCTGTGCCTGATAATAGATCAAGGCATAAGGTATAAGGCATAAGGGATAAGGAGGAATAAACAGTTACGCATAAGGACCCAGAAGGGATACAAGGAAGGGAGGCCTATGACGTAGGCCAGGCTTTTATGTAGTATAGGCTAATGGGCTGTGTAGCTGGAGATAACCATGGAAAAGACAGGCACTCGGACGCATCTTGGTAGACATTTATATGCTATGTGCCTTTTATGGGGGTAGTCAAAGTTTCAAATCCATAATGAATGTCAGCCAATACCACATTTTATACTTACTATTGAATACATATAAATCAAGTGCCATTGGTAGCCACATCCCAAAGCCTCGACTTCTAACTTCATTTCATCCTAATGCAAAATTCTTAGAAATTTTTGAACCACTATGTATCAGGGGTTGTCACTTCCCAGTACTGTGGCTCCTGATGGAAATTCAAACTGTAAAATCTCATTCTGAGAACTTGACCTAAGGGCCACGCCTGGTCCGCAGTGTCACTTCTGAACGCTTCCGAGCTGCAGCGGCAGATTAAGAACCACTGCGGACTTGGGCTTCTGAGAAGACAGAGGAGAAGTGCTTTGCCCTGTTTTTTGTGCTAAGTACAATAAGAACATTATATGTTGTATTTTTTAAAAAGTGAAAAGACACTGAAAGGCAATCGAATCAGAGAGGTTGGGACCAAAGAACAATACTACAGAGAGTTCTCTAAGCTTTATTGCCCAGATTTGGATGCAAAGAGCCAAGTAACCCATTACTACCAGCAGGTACAAGTAAAGCAGAACCCACAGAAGCTTCCTTTCTCCAGCCTCATGACCAGGTCAAGGGCAGCATAGGACACTGGCCCATAGGAAATTTACACCCTCTAAACAACACAGAAGAAAACTCTGCATTCTCCTTATCCTACAGCAGAGGTAGGCTACCCCACTATGGCCTGTGATGAGGCTGCCAGCCAAGTTATGTCACCCACCTACCAGGATTCTGTGAGAGGAGCTTTCCTAGTGCTGTGGTTTGGATCAGGACTGTTCCTCAATAGCTTCATGGATTTGGAAGGTGGGTGGATCATGGAATTAATTTTGTCAATAGATTAATCTATTGATTTTTTTTTCAAATGCTGCTAAGAGGCGAAAGCCTGGGGGGATGGGATGATCACCAGGGCATGACCTGGAAGGATGTATTACCTCACTTGCTCAAGCTTTCTCTGTTGCTGTTCTTCCAGACCACAATGAGATGAGCCACTGTCTCCAGCCAGACCCTCTGCCAGGCCCTTTTGCCTTTGCTAGCCACCTTTGAAGGGGCTGAGACCTTCTGAAACTGAGTTAAAGTAAAACTTCCACAGGAAGAGAAGGTCACTAAAACAAGCAGGGACCAGAGTGTCCATGGAGGATACACAGAAAATCTGCTCCTCTACTCCTGCCTAGCTGTGAGGAGACACCTTCTATGGCCCACTGGGTGGCATCAAAGGAGGTTAGTCCAATGTAAGGATTTTTAATCACTCCCCAAGATGTTGGTGGGGGACATAAGGAAAACCAGAACCCCTGCACCCCTTAGAACAAGGAGCACCCCATGTGCAGCATTTGTGGGTCAGCAGAGACCAATGACATATCATGGGTTTCTGTCTCTAGGTGACAGCAAAGAGACAGTGACAACAGGTGGCCTAAATCGGAGATAGAGGCTCACATTGTAGTACTTGGTACATCCAGGCTCCAACCGGATGCCCCCTTTCATGCCAAGAAACAGGAAAATATCAACTTGGACTAAAAGAAGACAATGGAGCAGTCACCAACACTGACATAATGAGATGTCAGAATAGCCCCGTAAAGACTTTCAAGTAGCCATTGTCAAAATGCTTCAGTGAGCAATGGCAAACAAGCTTGAAACACATTGAAATATAAAAATTGTCAACCAAAAAAGATAAAGTCTCAGCAAAGAAATAAACATTGAGAGACAACAAACGGAGAGGACAGAGCTGAAAAGTACAATGAAGAAAAATTTTAAACTAAATCTATAAACTCCACATCAGAATATGAAATTTATCAATATAAAATAACCAATTTGGACAAGAAAAGCATGAGTACTGATCCAGGGAATTGTAGGACTATACAAAATATCTGGCTTCATGTCACAATAATCCCAGAGGAGATGAGAAAATGATTTTATACTTAAGAAGTATTCAAAGAAATAGTGGCTACATTTTTTCCAAATTTGCCAGAAAAACCAACAACACATAGCTACAATTTTAAGAAGACACCGTAACTCTAAAAAGGGTAAACTCAAATGCTGTTTATGCCACAATATACCGCAGTCACATTTCTGAAAACTAACCCTATCTTGTTTATATGGGAAAAAACCAGTTCAAATGATAATCTACTTCTCATTTCAGACAATGAAGGCAAGCCGGTTCTGGCATATTTTTCAAGCAATGAAGAGAAGAACTGTTGATACTAAATTGTTCATGCAGCCATTGTACTCTACAGGAAGGAAGCGGAAGCCAAGGCACCACTGAGGGAAGGAAAGCGGAGAGCAAGAACACATATCACCATGGTACCGCGATAAGGGAGCTCTGGGAGGAGAACGAAAATTGTAAGAGAAAAAATCTTGGAACACATGTAAAGAAAAACTGTGGGGGTAACAGTGAAGGCCTGAGAAGAACATAAAAAGACAAGCTTCTGATGGGGAAGTAAGTATTTGCAAACCATTTAGCTACTAAGGAGCTAGTACCTAGACTATACAATGAGCTCTCCAAATTCAGCTCATCATCTTGAAAGATGGGCAAAAGGGACAAGGAGACCCTTCACCCAAAGGCACTGGGAAACAAAAACTGCAGCCTCAGTAAGATACTACCAACCTAGAGGCCGAGACAGGAAGATCCTAAATTTGAGCCCAGCCGAGGCAACTTCATGACTAAGGAAGACCTTGTATCAAATCTAAAACTAAAAAAATGAGCTTGGGATTTGATCAGCATGAAGACCCTGGGCTCAATCCCCAGTACCACATAAAAGAAAAAACAGAAGCCAAAGCAAGCTGATGCTGTCAGTACGCAGAGCAGCGTAGACGAACCTTCAGAGAATTATGCCTAAAAACACCGATCATAACGAGTGTGGCACACTGCTTGTTTCCACTTGTGCAACACTCTTGAAATGATAAAATAACAGAAATGGAGACTTCGTAAGTGGTTGCCAAGAGAGGCAGGGGCGGGGCAGTGGGCAGTGGGGATTCTCCAGGTGAAGAGCTGGCTAGGTGTCCTTGTGGGTCAGTGGTTCCACCCCCATATGGCAAGGTGATATCACTGGGCAGAATAAAAAGATTAATTAAAAACAAAAACAAATTGCATGGCTTATTTCACTGGCTTAGGTGGTCTTGGGAGGCAGTGATACGAGAATCAGAAGAAGGAAGGGTGTACACTGAGACCCATAATTTGGATTCATGATAGGGACCTATAATTTGGAGGCCCTCTATTAAAGGCTGGTTTCCCAGGGTGGTGCTACAGGGGCGACTGGGGTGAGGTCTTTAGGTCATTGCATGTCGGGGTCCATGACCTGAAAGGGATTGTGGAGCCTCATTCTCTCCCTCCCTCTTCACTCTGCCATCAAGTGGGAAGTTTCACTCCCATGATAATGTGTTGCCTTGCCACAGGCCCAAGGCCATAGGGTCAACCAGACACAGACTACAACCTTCAGAACTGTGAGCCAAAATAAAACTTTTCTCTCTATAACTTAATTACTCAGGCATTTCTTACAGTAAGGAGAGTTCGCTACCAGAAGATGATGCTACCAAGCCAGAATCCTGAGAGCTGCTCTACCTTGGGTCCTGAGCACTGCTCTACCGATCCTGAAAAGCTGCTCCATCTCAGGTTTAGGAGAATTCTGTAGAAGGGACAATTCTGCTTTTGTTTTCTATCTTTTATGCTTGGGAGGCTTGTGTGGCCCGGGGGAACGCCATAAAGCCTCTTGTCTAGCCTCATTACCATACTCTGAGTTTTCTTTGCTTTACTCTCCATCAATGTAAACACCTCTCCCCATACAGTCCTCTCCATAAACCTCCATCCCCTACGTACCTCCCCACCATCTCTGGCCCTACCCCCTCTTGGTGCTGTGGCTGCTGCCTGAGAGATGAGGCCCCAGGCTGACCTTGACCACTCTCCGGGAGCTGCCTCCTTCCTGGTCCCACTCCCTGCAGTCCCAACTTCCCCTTCCCTCCTCTGACCTGGAAGCTGAGAAGCCCGGCAGGGGCCTCTGGCTGCCCTGTAGAGGGCTGAGCCATAGTACAGGACAGGGAGCTGCCAGGACTCCCTCAGCCTCCAGTCCAGGGGTCAGAGCCACACAGGTGAGAGCGGAGGTTCAGCCTGGGTGGGTCCCATTGGGCAGGTACATCCCTGGGAAGGGGGCATTGGTCCCATGGACTCCTGACCCTCCTCCCCTACACATGCCTTGGAGTATCTGGAGGAGTGTGTTTATTCATTTCAGATGATTACTCTGAAGAGAATTGAAAGTCCAATTTTTACCAATGAGGCAAATTTGCTGAGATTCATGCCTGGTTTTTAATTAGAATAAATAGCCCTAGACACAAATAAAATAAAATAAAGAAGATTCAGTGACAGTTAATTGTTTGCAAGAAGCAACAGATGCCCTTCCAATGAGGATATATTTCATGGTATTTTTTTAAAAGCACATTTAGTTAACTGAATAGTGCATTATGATTATACTGATATTTCTAAATACATATTTAAGACTTTATAATAAAATTTTTCCTCTGAGGATACCAAGAAGGTTTACTTAATTGGTGATAAAGTTAGCATGGATCAGGCATGCAGGCTTTGTGCACATGCCCAATCAAACATACACACACTGCAGAGTATCCACAGAGCAAGATTCTGCAGTTCAGAGATAGGGTTAGAGGAGGGCCTTCTGGGAGACAGACGGAAGCCACAGAGACACACCCTAACTCCTGATCAAATCAATGTGAGACCAGCAATGGGTCATCTGGAGCTGGGGGAGGCACTGTTATTTCCTAAACCACTGCAGGCTGTTGGTGCAGGCTCAAGTAAGAGGAGCAAGACCCTGCAGACCTGGTACCCTGCAGCCTGGGGCCTCTAATGGGGCCTGTCAGTAAAGGACATGAGCAAGAAAACACCCGGCAACCCTGCTTCCGGCCTAGTGGAGAACCGGGACTCACCCTCTGCCAGGAACAGCCAGAACAAGTTGGTAGACCCTGGGCCAGAAGCAAGAAGACCACGGAGCAGGTCTAGAGCCACTGAGCTGCAGTCATCTGGGAGCCCAAGGGGTGTGTTCTAGCCAGGCAGCCAGAGGTGGCCCTGTTGTAGAGTGGAGTGACAGGCTGCATGACCACACAGCACCGTTGGCCTCTGCTGTCCCAAACACTGACATGCTCACCAATTTTATTAGTTGTATAATGACCTCAACCATACCTAATTATAAACATAAATTTAGTTCTAGCCATTTGATAGAAGAGCAGATTCTATACTTTTAAAATCTTTCCATACCTTTTATAATATAAGCGCCAATATTGATTGCTCTGGTTTGGACATGGTTAAAACAGGGACTCATGTGCTGAAATTTCATCCCCATTAAGAGGTAGCAAGAGGGTAGAAAATATGTCTAACTTTAGAGACGGGACCTTGGGAAGGTGACTAGGATTATGTGATGTCATCAGGGTGGAGTCTCCATGACTGAATCATGGTGGCTAATAGGAAGATGAGAGACCAGAAGACACACAAGACCAAGCTCTGTCTCTTACACAGATATTCCACACCCTTGGGACTGTCAGCACCACACCCTTCCCACCTTACACTAGAACCACAAGTCGAGACTAATCATGTTTGTAACTTGGCCAGTGTGAAGTACTGTGTAATTGGCAAAGAAAATACACAAGCACTCTCCCTTTTACTTACAAGGCCCAAACCCACGTGCCCAGGGTCTTTCCTTGGCCAGGGCTCAGGGCACAGCCAGTCCTAGGGTGTCTGGCCCCTGCTGGCCTCTCACGAGCCATAGCCATGGCTGTAGTCGAACCTGCAGGGGATCTAAAGTGGCTCCTAGAGGTTATTTCTCGCCAGAGCTGGAGGTAGCTGGTGAGATATTCTTGGCATTAGAATTAACAGATTTTTGAGGGATGATAATAAGTTGGCTCAGACTTCCCATTTCTAGGCCAAGATATCGCACTTGCATAGCCAAGAACTCCTGAATTTACGCGGGCCTACTTCTGACAGTGTGAGATGGATCTAGTGTCTCTAACTCAAAGCCGCGATTTAGGAGGCCACAGGAGGGAGGGCGCGCAGACCCCCAGCTGTGCTCCTCCATGGAAGACTCCAGCCCCGCCTCTGCTGTGCCCCTGCCCCACCAGGCCCTGCTGCAGGGCTAGCGGAGTGCCTGGCTCCGGAGGCCCTGGAGGTCTGTTAGCCAAGTCTTGGGGAGGAGGGAAGGATGGCGTCTCCTGATTGCACCTGCCGCACCCAGGCATGAATGGGGTGCAGTCCTGCCATTCCCCTACAGATGAGACCCTGAGGCTCAGGGATGTCAGGGGACTGGTCCAGGTCACACAGAGACGGGACATGGCTGATATAGCAGAGAGCCGAGAGAGGGAGAAGGCAGAAGCCCAGAGCTGAGCTGCAGTGCCGCAGTGCTGCAGCCACTGGACAGCCGGGCCTGCGGGGGCCCTCGGCCTGGAAGCAGGCCGCTGCTAGGGTGTGCAGCTGTGCCGAGTGGGGAGCGCGACTGAGGTCCTGTCCATGGGGCTTTTAGAAGTCCCTGCGTCTGTGAAAATGCAGAAGTGAAGACTGCGAGTGCACCCCTCAGTCCCAGCTCCCAGCTCCCACGCACCTGCACCTGTCCACGCCATCCTTCCTCTGCCAGGTTCACTCCTCTCTTGCAGATTTTAGAATAAATCACAGGCATTGTATTTTTATCAGAAAATATTTCTCTTTGTAATTTAAACAAGTAAATAAACATTTTTAATCCATAACTGTAATTCTACCATTAGAGCTAACAAGGAATTAACAATTAACTAGGAATCACCATGTTAAATGAAATAAGTCTCACCCAGAAAAGCGAGGACCAGTGTTGCGTGGCTGTCACACTGCCAGTGAGACGGAAGCTGGGAGCCCAGGAGGGAGGGGAGGAGACAGCGAAGGCTGACCTGCAGGACAGTCACACAGGGGTGGGATATACTGGACATTACAAAAGGCTAGATTTTTGAAGTTTGCTTCATAAGGAAGTGGTAAGTATTTGAGGAGACAGGATTGAATGGTCCATAAAGCTACATTTACTTATATCAAAACATGCCAGGCATCCCATTAACAAGCAGAATTTTTGTTTTATGTAATATTTTAAATATTAAAATTTCAATGAATTCTTGGCTTATATTTAAATTCTGTGATTTCCAAAACAAAAGCAGGGTGGAGAGCATGCTAAAGTCGGAATCCCTGCCCAGGTTTTCTTCATGTATGTAACTCTCTCTCCCCTACCTCCCTCACTTCCAAGTTTCTATTTAAGTCAGTTATTATTTGGGGGAGGAAGCTGATGGAGTGGAGAATGCACAAGCGGCTTGCTGCGGGGCTCATCATTACATACGTCATATATTGTGGCCAATCATAGCCCAACACCTAGCCATCGTTATTGACTGGCTGTCCCTGGCGCAAAATATGTGACTCTCACAAAATATATGATTTTCACAAAGTATATGACACTCGGCAGGTTGTCATGGAGTCAAGGGAGGGGGGAAAGAGGTTAGGCCTCTGTTCTTATCGAAAGATTCCAGAGCCATCCTGATAAGCACACAGGTAAGGCTCCAAGGTGAGGTGGACAGGGCCTCACAAGGTGACTCACAGCAAACTGACTTATACTTACATGGTAAACTCTAACTGGCACATCAAACACATAACCTGAATATCATAATCACCACACAATGGAGTCACTTTAGTATGTTGGCAGTCTGGGTTATATCATTTCACAATCTGGTTACAGAAAATTAACAACAATGTGAGGTTACAGAAAATTATAAAATTATAAAAGTATACCTAATGTTGGATCTTTAGTACACTGTCACATGGTCAGTCAAGGGCCTTCTACTGACATGGCCATGGCCTTGCCACTTCCCACACTGCAAATGAAATCCATGCCTGAGGTCATGTGAGCAGAACAACAGGACACCACAGACCATATTCCAGGAAGTTCTGATTCAGAGTGTGTGATTAGTGTCAGGCCTCTGGGATGGAAGGAGAGAGAATGGAGTACGAAGAGAAGAGCCAAGAGAATTGTGGGAAACACAGTGTTTTCTAATGGCCGGTGGAGCAAAGAATCACACCCCTGGCCTTGGAACAATTGTAGAGAGCGTTCAGTAGATTCTTCTCCGCTGGAAAAATTATCGCTGTTGAAATTTTAAGACATGAATTGTTCTCTACAATTTACTGACCTTATGATGGTCATTTAAACTCCATGACATTCAGTTTTCTCCCATCTATAATGAGGACATAACATTTAGAATTCACTAAATAAACACTGAGGAAACAGCTCTCATGCGCCATACTATGCCAGGAACAGAGGATAGAAAGCTGTGATGGTCAGTGATGTCCCAAAACTTAAGGGATGTAGCTGAGGGGATCTCACAGAAGCTAAGACTATGCACGTTGCTGGGACAGAATACCTAACACCCACCATTTAAGGTAGGAAAGATTTTATTTAGTTTACGGTTTCAGAGTGTCATATCGGCAGCTGGCAGGGGTAAAGGCAAACAGCAGTGGCAGCAGCCAGAGAAAGAGCAGGAGATGGGTTGTTCATGGCATGGTGGATATGAAACCAAGTGAGGGAGGAAGGAGGAAACCAGCGCACTCCTCCAGGGGAAGCTCCAAGCATCTGGCCCTTCTAGCCAAGCCCTGCCTCCCAACAGCACACAGTATCCATAGACACACGAAGCTTTGGGAGACCCAAACCATAACATAATGAAACTGGGATAAACCAGGGCTCACCAGCAAGCAGACAAGACAGTGCCGCTAGTGACCTGGAGGGCTGAGTGTCATCAGACGCAGCTCAGCTGACTACAGAATGTGCAAAAAGATCCAGAGACTCAGAATACCGTGAGAGAGAAGTAGGTGCCATTGCATCTCTGACAGGGCCACACTGAAGTCACAAGCAAAGTCCCACACTTCCAAGAGAGTGAAGAATCGTGTTCAAAATGGAAGGGGCAGGTGTGTTAGCCTCACCTTTGAATGAGGTCAGGGAGTTTGAAAAGACTTAATAAGATGTACCTGTCAGGTGCATGAAAGAAAAACTTCCTTTTATTTCTAGAGTGAGACCAGAAATTAGGTAGTTAGGTCTGGCTGGCCAGAGCTATGGAGATACCTTGTGCTGGAGCCCCAAGAGATCCTTCTGTGGCTTCAGCTCCAACTGTCTCACGTGGCCCCATCACGTGAGTCTACCATTTCCAGCCACCCACCCATGAGAGGGCTGTGACCTTCTGAAACTGTGAGCTACAATGAATCTTTCCTCCCATACTTTGTGCATGTCAGGTATTTTGTTCCAGCAATGAGAAAGTAATGGAGACATACAGGGAGGAGCTGCCCCTCCAGAACTGGGCTCACGTCCTGTTGCCAGAAGGACCCAGCGGCTGTGGTCTACCAGGTGCAAGACAGGTGGGAGGCCAGTGGTCAGAGCTGCTGCAAGGAAGCCATGCCCTGGAGTGCCAGAGAAACTCAATCTGCCACCAGCACCCCTCACAATGCAGTAGGAAACAGAAGCACTGATTTCAGGATTTGAAGTACCAACCTCCACTGTGCTTGGCAATTTCCCTCCAGGGCCTCCTATTAATAAGTAAAGTATTGCAACTAGTGGCATAAAAGAAATATTTGCAGGATCCAACTCTATCATTCAAAACAGGGCAAAGAAAGATGTATTAGCAGCTAAGAGCTTAGAGGCAATGGTACCATGCTCCATGCCAGGTTATTCTATCCTGGCAGTGACACCACATCCATGACAGTAGGTGTTAAAGGAGCTTCCCCCATTGCATCTCTGGCAGGGCGCCATTGCCTCAAGTGAGTCAGTTTGCTTTTACAGCAATAGGAAAGTGATCTAAATATGAACGTGACCTAAGACAGCTTGGCTGACTGATGCCAAGAAAGCCCCCAGCAGATGCCTTAGCTCCCCACGGCACATCCCCAGCCCACTGCTCTCCTCCGCCATGCCTGCAATGGCAATTCTGAGTAAACTCTTTCCCACCTTACCCACTTGAGGTAACTTATGTCAAACAGTTCACCAACTCTTTCAGGGCTTCCCTCCGCATGCTGTGGCTGCTTCCTACCGCGGCCTGCTTCCTCCTCATCTTATAGCCCATATTTTATCCTCATGATGTTCAGAGGGAAATTCTAGGAATTTCAAAAATGTCAGGAACACCACCAAAATGTGGTACCTTTTTCTTGTGGGAGTTAAGTAAATAACTCACATTTTTATTGATTTGTCTTCATTAACTTCTTAAATCTCTCTTCTTTCTCACCTCGATTTCCTGAGATTACTTCCTACGTAAAGCATTGCAGTAAGCTTCTTGATCCCACTGACCATAATCCGTGTGTGTCTAATGGTTCTCAAACAAGCTGGCTATTCGATTTCACCATTTCATCTGATGATGGCTTTCTGGAATCACTCCTGATACAATCAGAGTAGCCCAGTTTCCCTAGGAAATAAACTATGTATGATTTAACGGACACAACTAGAAGATATGAGTATGAACAAAAGCGGGGACAACGAAGAGAAGAACGGAAATTAACTCAAAGTCTGCTGATACCGCATTGGTCTCTGCACCATGACGAGCCCTGGAGAAACACTGCCGTCTGCTCTGTGTCTTTACTCCATGTCTGTGTTCGGGGGATCTCCTCACATGCCTGCGCTGGGTCTGTGTGCGGCGAGCAGGGTGGGGACACATTTTACCTCTCATGTCAACTTATCTACTTTGTCCGTGGGAAGGAGGATATTCCTCTTCCTCGGGGCTTATCCTGCCACCAGATCTTAAACAGTTCCCGCTCATGGCATGGCGCACATCACAATCTGAACGCAGGCAGGGGAGCCACAGGCTCTGCAATACAACCTGTAGAGGTGAGTTCGCGGTAACAGCCCGTGGGACACCCAGCAATCCAGGCTGAGACACTGATCAGGACCGTGCAGCAGAATCCTAGCACTCTGGTGCAGCATGTTGTCTGCAGCAGCGACAGAGGTCCAACAAGAATCCATGGGACGGAGAAGCAGGCCAGGCGGGGAAAGTCTGAGAAGGCACGTAAGATGTGCCTTATCCTGCTGTTGTTGATAGAAGTGTGTCAGGGAGACCTTGGGTAAAGAGTGAGCCTGCAGATGGGGGTTGGCTCAAAGCACAGGGGTCATTGGGATATGAGACGACTGTGAAGAGGAAACACAGGAAGAGTCACCCAGAGAGGCCCCCATCTCATCTGTCACGGACACAGCAAGACACGTGGCCCATCCCGCATCCCCAGATTCCAGCTGCTCTCGTACACTAGAAACACACTGAGCATTTAATGAGACCCATGCGTACCTTTCAGCCCTCACAGATTTATGCAAATGCATTTCTTACATTTAGAGTTCAGATGAGAGGAAGACCGACTTTGTAAACAGTTTTGCATTTGAAGCTTCCTCTCAATGTCTGAGTGTGAAGACTCCATCAAGCAATCAGCCCATTTGTGCAGAGGAGTCACACACCAGCTGTAGCAGGCAGTCTGTGAGGAAGGACCTGGCCTGGCCATGTGGCACCATGAGCAGGCCCTGCTCCGGGAGAAACAGAAATGGAAGCACTACCCCTCAGGATTTCCAGGAGCAGGTACGCTGGACCTCACCCTCTGTCTGTCCTAAGTGGGACAAAGGGGTATTTGGGAGAATTGGCGATGAGATGTTAAAGGTGTCAGAGCAATTCCTCCTATGGCTTGCAGAAAGTAAGGAATGCCCGCCCCCTTCCCCTACCCCAGCAAGCTGGACAGCACCATGTCTGCCGTCAAGAAACTAACCTCCTCCTCTCAGCCAAAGGTCACAGCCATGATCACGTCACATTCCCTTCAGTGCAGAGCATGACAACAGCATGAAAATGAAGCACGTGTATCCACACACAGGACACCTGCATGTGGCAGTCAGGCTCCCATAGTAAGGATGCTTTTCTCTCAACTTTCCTACTACATTTCCTTAGGTGCTAGCTCCTATTGATTCTTGGTGCCAAATGCCCTGGCTGTATCAACTCATTTCACTTCATTGCTGTGCTCCTGTGTGACTTCCAGCTCACTCTTGGCTGTTTATCCATCGCTGTGTGATGGTTTAGGAATGTACAGCCTATCCAAAATTGGATGGCCTGTGTGGGACACCAGATCTCATCTTACCTCCTCTTTAAATCCTTTCCTTGAGTGGCCTTCACATGCTGAACTGACTTGTGGCCCTCCACGTGGGTCTGGGGACACCTGTGCATTTCTTCATGTCAACAGCAGTATATTTCACTCTTCTGCTGTCTGTCTGTGTTTTGGACAAATCTTGAAAGCAGAGGTGTCAGCTTACTTGACACTCCATCCTTAGCTCCTATTCAATATCTGGTGAGAAGCTTTGCAAATATTGGCTGAATTAATGAACAGAGAAGGATCTGAATCAATATCTCTGATTAAAGCAGCAAAGAACAGTTATGAGTTAATAGGTCAATTGTGTTAGAGTATTATCTTCTTTTTCTACACATTGATCAATAATAGAGAGTTGTGTCATGAAGAAGCATGTTATCAATCCTTGGTATTTACCCAAAAGAGTTGAAAACTTACATTGCTACAAAAACCTGCACACCAATTCTTATATCATCTTGTTAGAATTACCAATAATGAAAGCAACCAAGATGTCCTTCAACAGGCACCTGGATAAATAAACAGTGGCACTGAGATAATGGAATATTCAGAGCTGAAAGAAATGATATGACAAGCCATGGAATGACTAACAGGAAATATAAATCTGTACTTCTTAGTAGAAGAAGCCAGTTTGAAAAGGCTGCAATTCCAACTATTGATATGTGACATTCTGAAAAAGGCAAAACTATAGGGATTTGAAGAGATTATATCAACTTGAGGGAATCAGGAACCACACCTGGATTAGGGTTTGTGAACCACGCCTACATTGGGAATCAAGAACTGGCCTGGATTAGAGTGTGAGTGATTTGTGGGCTGGCCAGTGAAGGAAGAGCACCCACCCAGATGTGGGAGGGCCAGTTGGAACTCCAAGAGTATAAAAAGAAGGAAGAGGAAAGATTGTTACAACTGCTTCCTCTGGGAAAGCTCTCACCTTCCCAATGTCTATGGATATCAACTTTCTACACATTGCAGACCTTCATCACAGAATTGTTCCAGTCTTAACTTATGCCTGTCTGCCCATCACTGATCTTCAGTCACTGATCTTCAGGCTCCAGTCTTCCCCATTGTTCTTCAAACATCCGAGATCTGCAGCAAACTCTCACCTCACTGGCTGTCCTGAAGTCCTGAACTGGAGATCTACTTTGTGGCTGAACAGCCCTCTTAGACTATCTCTGTCCTCAGATTTGTAAGCCTTCCTAATAGATCCTTTTTGTTATAAAATCTGTAAATTCTACCTTTTGAAGAACCCAAGCTAATACAAAACTGTTCAAAAAAATTCGATGGTTTTCAGGACTTGTTGGGGAGAGAAGGGAAGAGAATTAGATGTTGCACAGAGGATTCTAAGGGCCATTAAACTATCCTGTATAAGAATACAGTTTAAATACATGTCCTTTTAGTTTCTACAAAATGCACAAAATGTACAAATCTAGTTATGAGCCCAAATGTAAATGTAAGAGAAAAGAAGCTTTATCAAAACTGCTCACATTCTACAAAAGCAATAATAAAGATAGCAACATTTATAGAGCATTTACTACATTCATAGGTTCTACTATATGCTTTGCATAATGGTGACAGTCATCCTTGTCCTGCAAATAAGAAAAACAAGGGTTTAAACAGGAGCTAAGATGAGTTCTCTATCTTGGTGTCCCCTCAGTCCATCCAATTTTGGACAGGCTGCACATTCCTAACCTGTCACACAGTGGCTATTGCTCAGTGGTAGAGCATTCACTATCATGGAGGCCCTGGGCTCACTCCTCAGCAGGAGCATGTGCACGCGTGGGTGCACACACACACACACACACACACACCAGAGAAAGCTGAGGGCTGGGAAGGGTAAGGAGCTTACCCAAGGTTATGCAATGACAACCAGCCATATGCTCCTGATCTGAACAGTGTCATCATTTTGTCTTTCACAGCTCCTTTCTCCCTAGAGGACAGTACATGGAGTTCAGAAGCTTCAGACCCTGCTAGCAACAGTGTGTTAGCTAAAGAGACTTCAAGAGCCACCATTCAGGAATGTATACGGTCTTTGTTCCAGGACTTGTGTCCTGGGCTTGGTAGGCAGCCGCGTATTCAGCTTAACTTCATGATTGAAAAACACAGGTTTCTCCAACACACTGTTCTGCATCTCCACCCATGCCCAGACACGTCCCTAATTTATGGATTTGTTACTGTCTTTCCCTGGCATGTAGGTCCACAGGGTGGACAGTGACCAGCCTTGTTCATAACTTTGTCCTTGTTGTGTACACCTCACATAATGTGGCCTACCAACAAATGAATGAAGGCATGAGCAGATGAGATCAATAATCAAACATTATAATGTTTCAGTAATGAAACAAGATGTTTTAATAATGAAACAAGATAGCATCATATACTGCGCAACCACATTTTGGACAACAAATAGCTTTACATACTACAGTACATATCTTCTAACTTATTTGTGTGTCAGAACAGTCATGGCATACTCTGTTTGTCAAAGTCACTTTATATAAAAGATAAAGATCAGCCAATGATATGTCATCCATTTTGTTTGATAACCTTGTTCCATCTTTCCTCTAGCTTCATAATTCCTCATTCATAGGAAGACTTGTCTTCTTTGGCAAAAAACTGAATAAGGTGCTGATTTACAGCCTCATCTGAATTGAACATTATACCATGCAAGGAGTTTTAAAGAAAGCAAACAAAGTGGAAGTCTGATGGCACAAGGTCAGGCGAGTGCGGTGTGATGAACATGGCCACACATCCCATCCTAGCTTCAGTGATTTTTGACGGTGATCAAACTTGTTTGTGGTCTTCTGTCGTCAAGATGGAACACAACTCCTTGACAATTAATGGGCTCTGGACATTTCTAGATGATGATTTCGTTCGTACTGTCCAGTTACTGGTGGTAAATATTTGAATTGATTGGTTCCTTGGTAGGAGCTTGAAAAACATGACACCTTTAAAATTCTACCATGCTGGGAACACAGCCTTCCCCTGATGAATGTCTGCTTTCAGTGATGCTCGAGGTTAATCATCACATTAGGACCAAGATGATTCGTGCACCATGTTGCTGTAAACAATCCACTTCTCATCACCAGCTACCAGTTGCTTCAAAAGGACGATTGTTTTCTTCACATTCAATGAACATACCGTAGATGTTTATACGCCCCATCAAATGATCTTCTTTGAGTTTGTGAGGAACCCAAATATCAAGCTTGCTTACCTATCCCAGCCTCTTCAGGTGGTCGTGAGTACTTGAATGATGGATGTTCAATGTTTCTGTGATCTTTTATTTCAGGTTACGTGGGTTTGCCTTGACTAATGCCTTTATTTTGCCATTATCAACCTCAGTGGACCTCCCTGAGCAAGGAGCATTGTAGAGATCAGTATGACTGGCACAAAATTTCATGAACCAATGCTGGCACTGACGTTCCTGTAGAATACTGTCACTGTGAACCATATACAACTCTTCACAAGCTTGAATTGCATTCTTCCCTGCAGGGAAGTAAAACAGTAAAGTTTGATGAAAATGCACAGTGAATTTCTGGTATGAAAGTGGAGTTTCTGGCCTAGAAAGGGCGCACCCTCCAAGTATGAATTCACTGGTCCAGAATGAGGACTTCTTCCATCCCCAGAAACATCAGAGACAGGTGGGATTCAGGAGCTGCTGGGATACTCTTCAGAATTGTTGGGAGGCACCATCACTGGTCAGCTGTAGGCTTGTGCTTGCTGGGATCCAGGCCTACTCTACCTCTACAGCTGTCCCAGCTCCCAAACTGTGTGCTGCCACCTGATATGCCTCACGGGCTCCTGGAAATACATCACAGGTGCTAGGTATCTGATCAGCATGCGTGGTGAGGGAGCTCTAGCCTCAGAGAAGGCCCCTGGAGAAGCGGAGTGAGTTCCATGACTTCCCTAGGTTTGCTATTTCAGGGTGCACAGGAGGTTTGCACATGTACACACCCTGAGCCACAAAGCTCCAAGCATTTTATACATACGTGAGGTCTTGTGTATGTGTTTGTGTGCACGTGTGTTAGTGCACATTTGTATTGCATTGTCTTAGTTAATTTCTCATATCTGGACAGAATATCTGATACCACCACTTAAAGAAAGAAGAATTTTTTTGGATCAGAATTTTAGAGGTCTCACCCACGTACAATGGTGGGAAGTCTTTCAGTGGAGGAAGGCAGCCAAAGGGCAAAGAAGGGAAGAACCGGAAACAATAATGCACCCTTGCAGGCCCCGCCCCCAGTAACCCATCTCTCCAGCTAGGCTTCGTCCCTCCAGCACGTAAAATCATAGGATGACTAATCCACGGACGGAAACAGTGCCCCAGGATGCATCACCTTCCAAACACATGAAGCTCCTGGGAGACATTTTTAGACTTAAACTGTAGCATACCAGATGATAGGATTACTCTGGGAAGTTGATACATGCATGCCATATATCCTAAGAGATTTCCTCCCTATGCCCCTCCCCCAACCTCATCCCTCCCTCCTACTTGTCTCTCCTGGCTTCCTGTTCGCTCTTCTCTATTTCAATCATTATTTATTAATTTGTGTACTGTTTAGTTTCCTTATATAAGAGAAAATGTACAGTTTTTAACTTCCCAACCCTTGCTAATTTTTCTCAACATGATGGTTTTTGGTTCTATCCAATCTGGTACCTCCATGTAAGAACAAATCCAAGGCAGCAATGTAGGAGGAACCCTACTGCTGCCAACCCACTGACAGTCATTCAGGACCAATCACCCTAGAGTCCCTTAGTGTGACCAGTGTCAACTGTGGGGGCCAAGGCCCTAGTAACAGAATCAAGAGGCACAAGGTGAGACAGATCAATAAGGAAACATTTTCTTTCTTTCTTTCTTTCTTTCTTTCTTTCTTTCTTTCTTTCTTTCTTTCTTCTCTATGATACAGAGAATTGAGCCCAGAACCTTCACATCAAGCTACATTTTCAGGCCATTTTTATTTTTAATTTGACAGAGGCTAACATTAAATTGCTAAGTTGCCCAGGCTGGGCTCAAACTTGTGATCCTCCTGCCACAGCCCCTTAGGCTGCTAGGATTACAGACCTATGGCACAGGGTGCATCTAGGAAACATTTAAAATGGCCTTGATGTGCCTGAGTCTAATCTGTCTGTTACAAATAGAAGGATCTCAGGGTGGGAATCCTGGAGTGGGCTTCTGTCTCCAGCCTTTGACCATTTAAAAACCTCCAAATCTCAGTTCGTTAGTCTGTTGGGTAGGAGGAATACTACTTTTTAGCTAAAGGTTTTATATATGTATTGCTAAAAGGTTTTGCAAGTGTTAATGTAAAAATCAAATAAGATTAGAATTCAAATAAGATTAGAAACTCTTAAAATATTCTGAAAAAGTATAAAGCAATAAGAGGTTGGAAGTGTTATGAGAGAGATATACATTTGGCCCTGGGGGTTTTGATGGGGGTGGGTGGGAATATAACACACAAGAAAGAGGAACAGACAACATTTTGGATGTATAAATGACCCAGAGTCTTAGAGCACCAGGACTCAAGACTCAAGGAGAAGGCAGGGCGGAGGCACCAACCAGTCACAACTACACAAGGAAAGGGATTGGCAGCCTCCAGACACTGTCTGTGGAATTGCTGGGAGGAAAGCAGGGGAGCAACTATGTATAGTACTGTTTGAGAGACCCAGGCCTGGGCTACAGGCCCGAGCTACTCAGACCCCATGGCAGACCTCAGACTTTCCCTGGGCGGTTAAGCTGACAGGCTTGAGTTTCGGTTCCCTCAGGGCAATGGGCAGTTATGGGAAAGGCCACATATCGTCTAAAGAAGGGACTGCTTTCTCAACACCTGCAACATTCCTGAGGTCAGGGCTTGGGGTCTGGGGACTGTAGATAGTCTTACGCAATATAGCTAACCTATCATTTTGTAACAACCTGTTCTTTAAAAAAATTATGACAGAAGTTTTGCCCTGGGCAGGAACAGGAGATAGCTCAAACTGCATCTGGGGGCCAGACACACTTGCCTAATGTTAGTTAGCTAATCAATGTAATAAGACTATACTTGCTAAATATTAGCCAATCATGTAACCACAAAGTCAGAAATCCCCCACCCTCTGCTCAAACCTGATAAAAACCCTGCTTAGCCATTGTTCAGGGCTCTTGGATCAGATCCACTGTGTTGGTGAAGACTGAGAGCCCCAGCTTAAGCCTGAATAAAGACTCCTTGCCTTTGCATGCGTGATTGGTCTCCTGGAGTCTTTGGGACATTCGCAATCTGGGCACAACATTGTTAAAATCTGGATCTGAAACGTCCCAACAGCCTCATGCATTTGGATGTTGAAGAATACCCACAAAACCAGATGCTTTTAAGAGGGGGGGCCCTGCTCAGAAGGGGCATACGGGGGGGTGGGGGGGTTGACCTGGAAGGATGTATGCTTCTTGCTCACCTGGCTTCCTATCTGCCACACCGTGAACAGCATTTCCTCCTTCTGTGCCTCTGTCATTTACTTCCACTCATATCAGCTGCCTGTGAATGGACTGAGACCTTCTGAAGCTGCAGGCTAAAATAAATCTCCCTTCCCTCATGTTATGGGTGTCCAGTATTGTGTCCCAGCAATGAAAAAAGACAAGTATTAATGAGTCAGTATTTGCTTAAAATTAGAAAGGAAAAGAAAAAGAAAACCTGAAAGGGAGGATGAGGGTATGCTGCGGAAGGTGGCCTAAGGAATTAGATACACCATCCTCTAAGTGTGACAGTGGGTCTTCCCTGAAATGGGCAGGCACAGGAGACCTATGTAAGTGGAAGTATAATTTAATAAGAGCTGCATTCGTCCAGTGTTTCATGGCTGCTGCAGTCTGAATGTCTGCATCTCCCAAGATTCATATACTTGACCTTGAGGTGATATTGGAGGGAGGGCCATTGGAAGATCAGGTCACAAGGGGAGGCCCCTAGGGAATAAGATTGGTGCTCTTATAGCAAGACCCAGAGAAACCCCTCATACCTTCTACCAAGTGAGGACACAGCAGGAAGACTTCATCCAGGAGACTTCATCAACACCACAGCCCGGACCTCAGACTTCCCAGCCTCCAAAATGTGAGAAATAGATTTCTGTCACTAAGAAGCTATCTAGTTGACAGTGCTCATTACAGCAGCCTAATGGGGCTAAGATGGGGTGATTAGCATAGTCTTTGTAGGCACCAGCCCCGGGGACAGAAACAAAACTCTATTTTTCCCCACTTGGGGATGTGATTTCAAGAGGTAGAGCAACTCATCAGAATGAGGTGTACAGATAGCTGGAGTTCAGTTCTCAACATAACAGGATACTTGGGGACAGTTTAACTGAGGCCTCAGTACCCATGGAGCATTGGAGCAGAGCGGGAAGCTCTGATAGACACAAGAGCTCAGGTTGCCAGATGACCCTGAGCTTCCTGAGGGCACAACAGCCAATGTCCCTTCCCCAGTGTCAGTGCACCACTCATGTTTTCAACACACAGCCCATCCGTGCACCTCACCAGGTGCTGTATGCACGGTGATCACCAGCAAAAATTGGTGAAATAATCAGGTCCTTGGCTTACACATAGGTGCTACTTCCTGGGTTCTTTCTATCAACTGATTTAGAAATGTGGGTCAGAATCAGAGAAGCTGTAAGGTAAGTTTATTGGAAAGGAAAGATGGGACAAAGGCTCCACATTAAGGAAGGGAACGCCTAGTGGAATGTCCGAGTCCCCAGTTGTGCTCTCTTTTTAAGAGTTTTCGGTCTTTCCTTGCCCCAGGATTAGTGCCACCATCCCAGGTCAGTGATCTACTGAGCTTTCAAAAAACCAGTTGCTGAAGTGGTAAAAAAAGACAACGGTGAACAGTTCAAGTCCTCTGCCCCCTCTGTCTGTTTGCATGAGTAAAATCCACGGATCTGGCCACTATAAGTTGAACCAGGGACCAGGGAGAACGAAGAAGCTGCTGGTCAGTTGCCGCCTTAGTCCTTAGCTAGTGCCAGTTTCCCAGTGGAACTTAACCATGCCCACTTTCCTACCCCGTCTACTTGTTCTTTTGCCTGACCCAACAAAAGAGTGGCAGAGGCCTCTCATTTTCATCTTATTTTTTTGTGGTAAGAATAGTTAATGTGAGATCTATCCTTTTAACAAATGGTAAATGGTAATTCTGCTTTTTAAATTTTTGAGAAAACTTCACAATGCTTTCCACACCTGCTGCACCACCGTGCATTCCCACCCACAGTGTGCAGTTGTCTTGATTCTCTGCAGCATGGCTAACACTTGCTGTCATGGTTTTATTGCACAGACATTGTTTGCTTTGGTGTTTTCCCCATCTTATTAATATGTATGTATGCGGTACATGTTTACACTGAACTTGGGTATGTTGTGCACACATGTATCACATCAAAATTACAACACCTTCCCCCTCCCTTTTTGACCTGCTCACGCCCTTTCTCCCCCCCTCACCCCAGCTCCCTCTATCCCCTTGATTTTATTGTATGAAATGACTGTATTCTGGGTTTCCCATACTAGATAAACCATTTAATATTTAACTTTCTGCGTCTGACTCACTTCATTGAGTATGATGGTCTCACGTTGTGCCCATTTACATACAAAAGCCTCAAAACTACAGGTCTTCATAGACGAATAGTACCCCACTGTGTACCTATAACACAATTTTTGTACCCCTCATTCTGGTGATGGGTATTTCGGTGTCCTCCATATTTTCGCTATCGTAAGTTGCACTGCTATGAACATGGTATAGAACTCAAACGGCAATCAACACTGGAGAGGCTGTATGGAGAAAGGAACCCTGTTACACTGTTAGTGTGTATACAACCCGGTACAGCTACTATGGAGGGCAGTATGGAAAGGTCTCAAAATGCTGAAAGTAAATCCCCTTCCATACAGCAAACTTCTGGGAATCTTTCCAAAAGAACTAAAAGCATCATTGTTTGCTTTGATAGCAGCCACCCAAGGCTGTGAGGTGGCACCTCCCTGTGGTTTTCATTTGCATTTCTCTGATAATCAGTGACTTGGAGCAGCTTTTCCTATGTCTGTTGGCCCTATTTATGTCATCTTTGGAGGAATGTCTACTCAAGTTCTTTGCTCATCTTTAATCCATTTCATTAGTGGTATTGTCATTGAGGTCATGTTATTTGCTGTATACTTTGAAAATGAGAATTAAAAACGTAGAATGGCGGGTGCAGAGTTGTACACCTCATGGGCAGAACAAGAGAAACCTGGGTGTTTCCAGCCACACCTTGCAGACTCTGGGCTCTGCCCCCTGTCGGGCCCAGCCAGCCTGATAGCCCTTTGTATTTGAAAAAAAAAAGTTTCCAAAGACCTTCCCACACTCAGTGGTAGAGATGCCGGAAACCACTGCTACAAAATAAAACAAGCATGCTGGAAAGTAAAGACGTTTCAATGAAAATATGTATTTCCTGACATCTTCTGCAGTCCAAATGGTGGAAATATTTGCTGACCAGCCGTGAGCCAGCCATGCATGCAATCAGTTGCAAACACTTTCTTAGGCACCTACCTTGGTCCTGTGGGGAGAGTTGCTGGTGAGGAAGTGTGGCAGGAAGGAAAGCCGACAAATCTCGCGGGGGTGTGACACAAAGCACGCCATGTTTGGGAGCCCAGAGCTCCCCGCTTCTAGCGCTGAGCCCCCTACATCCTGAGAACCCCTCCCTTGGGGAAGGATGCGGAAGGCTGGGGTGAAACCAAGTCAGCACAACAGCTCCAAAAAGGGGCTGAAAGCAATTTAGCACCAAATGGATACGGAACTGATTTGGCATCTTTCGCAGTGTGGGCAACCACAATTTGCAGAAGTGATAAGTGCATGCCGCCGTGTGGAAATGGTGGCATAGCAGTCTCTCTGTGATGTTGCTGATGGATTAATTTATAATATGCAACAAAAGTGTGTTGGCTTAACTGTAACAGTGTGAATATTGAGACTATGTTTTCTAGATTTCATGTAACAAAATTGAGAAGAAATAATGCAAAAACCAATGTGACATCAATACCCCAACCAGCCGCTTAGAAATCTGGGTTACCTTAGTGACAACTGAACAAGTACACACGACCTGCTCAGGGAGCACACATCCAAAACAAAGTAGACTGAATTTTATGCATAAAATAATTTGAGGTTGGGTCTTGCATTTTGGGACGATAGGTATTGAAGGCACACGGCTACTCAGAGGTATCGAAGGCATGCTGTTACTCCAGGACCTCAGAGATCTCTACAGGGACCAAATAGTTGCAACACCTAAAGGACAAATCCATCCAGCTCCAATTAGAAGTCTCTTTTTATATTTTTTGGGGGGAAAAACGGTAGGGAGGATAATCATCCACAAAAATTTCTAAAGGCAGACAGGCACTTTGCACAATGGTTGATTAGAATTGTATAGCATGTAGGTTGGGATAACAAAATCACAAGGCAGGGCACATTCTTACTGATCAGATCTTTCTTGATCATTGATCACTGATCATTCTTAATCATCTTCTGTATCATTCTTATAGATCACAGGCTGGTGGAAGAGGGAGGTACATATGGCAGACTCATGATTCGCATTCTTATGAAGCCATTGTCAGGGAAATGAGACAGAGTGCTGTCCTGGTTAGTGCAGGAGACCCAGCTCCTGCAGGGTTAAAGAAACAGGCATAAAGCAAAAAAATATGTATAAAAAGAAAGCCAGATTAATATGTATGCGTTCTTCCTTGCCCAAGGGCTTAACCACAAACCACCCGTGGATATTAAGATTGGCCTAAGCTTACTCAGGACTGTGGAGGCACAGTTCCAAAAGTCTGGCTTTGTGTGAGTCGTGCCATTGTGTTAGATAATTAATCATAGAGAAGTTAGGTGTCACTGTGTGACAATTTCCCTTGGATTTGCATTGAATATCAATGAAATGGAGATTGGAAACAGGCTGAGGGTGATTGTGAGCTACAAGTTCTGAGTGACCATGATGGTTTCAGATGGGGGATTAGAAACTGAACTTTGAAGCAGGGTGACAGTGGCCTTAGACTTGAGGGTTCTATCAAAAATATGGCAAAGAGCTTTTAAGATGCCAAGAAAGAAAGAAATGTAATTTAATCAGCTGAAATGATTCAAGCGTGGAGTTTAAATCCTATAAATCAATTTTTATTTTTATTTAAGATTAAGCCAGTGAGTCACATCGTTGAGACAATGAAGAGTTTCATCTTGAGCCCATTTCTGGAGTTGAGCTATTTGATTTTTAAGGTTTGGTCCACAGATTCATAATATATTTTTTTAAATTAGAATGGAGTTTTTGAGCTAGATCCAGGGACGTGGAGCCACGGAAAGGAATGGGCAAAAATCAGGATCACTGCTAAGTTTTCTGCAAGTCCGCTGATGTTCTGCTAACCAAGAGACAGCAGCTTTTAGGGCATTTAATATTTGGAGAATTTTTAGATCTATAGTGGCTTGCAAAATACATTCTGAAGTTATATTTTTAAGGTAACCATTTATCTGATGATCCCTCTGAATAGGATGGGTTGGAGCCACTGCAGCAACAGCCGCAGTGGGGCCTCAGAGTGGCAGCAATTACTGAAGCAATCAGGATTCCCCCAAATCTTATTCATCTCGTTTGCTCTAGGGCAAAGATGATTTGTTCTAAAGCAGAATCTCCTATTCAATTTCTAGTTAGATTAACAGGAAATCAGGCTTCTGCCTATTGTTTTTTTATATAAAATGTAAGAAATGGAAAGCTGAGTAATATTGAAATGAGTGATACAGTTTCAATCCATGTGTTTATTCTAGGAAGAGAAATGTTCTATCTGTTGGATCCAGACCCAAGAAAGATTCTAGGCCAGAAGCTAGCTACTGTAGGAGGGATGGAACTACAGCGGGCATACAAAGATGAGAAGTGCAATTAACAATTTCCTCTTGAGTGTCATGTGAAGTCCAAATAATGTCATTGCCTGTAATGAATTTTCCCTTTCTTCCTATATAGGAATGCAATAGAAGGGCCATGTGACAAATAGAGGGTTTTAAAGTACATTGTTTACACTGATAATGAAGAATTGGACCTGCTAATCCTGGATTTTAAACAGGAGATGAATTAGAATTTTTATAAGGTTAAGATGTGACCCCAGGAAAAAAAACATTAAGCCAGGGACTCAGGACTGTAGGACCCCAATGTTTAACAGGTTGTTGTGTTTGGGAGGATGTTTGGCAAATAACCCAGGTGAAGTGAGGGTCATCTCTTAGTTTGAGCCAAGGATGAGGGCAAGCAGAAATTTAGGTTTGGAGTAAATAAAGCATGTGTTACTTACTCCAGAGGGAATGCTGCTTTAAGGAGAGGCCGAAAGGGAGCAATGTCCCTGTGGCCTTTTAGGATTCATAGTTGTGAGAGCTGGCATCATGAGAAAGAGGTTTTTGGCCTGAGCAATGAGCCCATGCCCATCCAGATAACATCTGGAACTCAAAGAGGATCTGTGGAAGACAGAACAGAACACACTATCTTCCCATGTTAGCTATTTAGTGGGCCCAGTCACTGGGGTCCTTGAAAAAAACAATAAGAAGTTGCTTTGGGGAAGATTTATTGATAGGAATAAAATGTCCTTTTACAACAGAGATATCATTTTTATCACAATTTTAAAAGCTCAAAGAAAAGTAGTTCTTTCCATAGTTGTTCTTGTGGAGGGAGGGTGTTTCTTATATTCCCTCTTTTGTTTTAATAGTTGAATTTTAATGAAACCATTAAAATATTATAATGGTGGGATCGTAAGATATGTCAATGATATACCTAATATTTTATGTATAAAAATATTTTTGAAGAGGTTTTGAAACATATGATAGTTCACTATAACTCAGGGTTTTTGTAACCATCGACCAAGGATTGAGAGTCAGTGTTATAGCCTTAAACTTCATGGTAGTGCAGAAAAATCTAGAAGAACAGCTCATAGGTCACAAAACTAAAAGAGCGAAACAAGCAGAATAATCAGACACTCAGTTTTCTATAACATGAATGTGAACTAAAAAAGTCAGCACAGATATTCCTGAAGATTAATAATTACAACTTGATTATATCACTAGAGCTTTGTGTATCTAAGAGAACTGTAAGCCTTTTAGTATAGTAAACACAAATCAATATTATCTTCCCAGCAAGAACAGTTGTCTTTTTTAATTTTGCTGATCAAACAGCTGTAAGGTAACAATTTTCCTTTTATGACATATTAACATAATTATGACTAACTGTATTAAGCCAAGGCACTTATACTTTTATATGTTACATACAAAAATATATAGAATAGTGACTTAGATAACCAAATAAAACAATATAGAATTTGGAGAGAACTCCAACTTGTGAATTAATACCTATTATCTTGTCACATATTTAAAAATCAATAAAACAACTTAAAAGGCATTTTATCAAAAGTAAAATTATTCTTTTGAAATTAACTTTATCCTAAGTATTAAATTATTGAAAGGATCTTACAATAAGCCAACATTTAAACACTTAATTTTCTTAAAATTTTCTTTTGTGATAAAGGTCAGACAGCAGAAGGCCGAAGCAGCTAACCTAACTACATCTACCAGCTTAGTATTAAGTACATCAAAGAAAGCAAATGTTAACCTCTATGTATCTTAATAGTTTTGAAAACACATTTAATAGTTCTAGTTTCGAGCCTCTAGAATTTATGAAGGTTTTAAATTTAGACTGATAACTCAGATATTATCACACAATATCTATAAATATTAATCTCATATTTAGATTATTATCTTAATGAGTAATTCAGCAATTTTTAAAGGCATCTTTATTTTATCAACCAGCTTAAATTTATAAACTCTAAAATTTTTTATTTATAAGTTTACAAATACATTGAGGCTAATAGTTTTTAACTTAAAAGACATGTAGACAATACAGAAATGTCTGACACATGACATAGCAAATATATTTAATAACTTAAGCCTTTGTTTTTTTAATTAATCAATTAATAAGCGCTCACATTTTTAAACTGTTTTGGTACCATTTAAGCAATTTATAGACAAAAAATACACAACATGTACTCACACATGTTTATTCATACTTAGACAAGGAAAGATTTATAACCTTTTTCAGTTGAAGATTAACACCTATTACTTTATTAGATATTTAAAACCTAATAAAATATAGTGAATACAATAGAAAATAGTTATTAAAGGTAGGGCTACTCTGTTAAAGTTAGTTTTACCTTGAACATTTTTGAGACTAGATCAATAACTTGAGCCTTGTTACAAATTGAACTCTGATACATTTTTGTAAGTTCAAAGTAAAGAACATAGAGGGGTATTTTTAGAAAAATGTTTTTAGCCTTTTAAATTAATTATAAATAGTAGAGATGCTGTATTAAATTAAGTAAATATCTTTGCATCCTTGGTAAGAACCCAAAATATTTAAGTATAGCCAACTTTTTTAGAAATTTTTATTATTTATTTTCAGATAGGGTCTTGTTCTATAGTCCAGACTGGCCTTAACTCATACCAAACCTCCTTCCTCAGCCTCCCAAGAGCTGAAATTACAGGCACGCTGCTGCACTAAGCCCAGCTAATCTTCGCATGGCTGTGGGGAATTTCCAGGCAACAGCTTTAATGACTGAGTTGTGCTCCCAGGTCTGTCTTTCATAGATAGCGACTTATGATGGTAAATGGTGGTCCTGGGGTGTGGCCACGAGCATGCCAACAGCCTTGAAGTGAGACCACCTCTGCGTGGTGGGGCAGGGAGAGGATGCCTGGAACGCACGATGGCTGTGCAGTGGGACAGCACACATGGGGACAGGTCACAGAGGCAGAGGCAGAGTTGACTAGTCCAGTGCCCAGGGCTGTCACCAGGGGCAGATGGCAGGTACCAGCAGTGACTCAGAGGTGGAAGAGCTCCCCCACACGTGCTCACCAAGCTCCTCTTTTCCAGCTGCATCTTTGCACCTGCAGGACACAGAGCAAAAAATTGTGCCCCCCCCCCCCCGCTTCCCACACAGGGGCATCAGATAGGTGGCAAGATCACCCTCCCCCATTCAGAGTGGGAGCGCCCAAGGATGGGCAGCTCACAGCAGGCTGAGAGCTCTTCTCAGCCCACCTACTCCTTCTCCCCTTGGCAAAGCTCATTGAGGCAGCTTGGGCCTTTGAGAATCAGGGTGTGTGTGTGTGTGTGTGTGTGTGTGTGTGTATGTGTGTGTGTTTCTTGAACTTTTAGAAGTTAAGAAGACTTAAACTTAGTGACTGAATCACACAATATTTGTAAACACTAATTCTGCTTTTCATTTACTCCAAATCATGTCAAATTACCCACGAGAGGCAAGATGCAAAGCTACCAAAGCTAATCTAATGTTTTAGTTTGCATATTTAAAAAACAATTGGTATTATATTTTAAAACAAAGGTTAAGTATTGCTTTGAATTGGTTAAATTATCTAAGTAAAGATGCCAGCAATTTTTTAAAACATTATTTTTTAGAGTCTTAAAAGGGTAGGGCTTCCAGTCTAAGCCCTTGATTTTTTCCCCCCCTAGTTATGAGGAAAGCATGCAGGAATTCACAGCCTTTTTTAAAAAAGCTCTTTTAAGTAGAGGAGTTTAGCTGTTAGATTTCTCTTCAATAACTTTCTTTTAGAGATTTTTGCTCTTGAATGGGCCAAAAAGTGGCCCGACATAACCTTCAGGGAGTTAGGATCATCACTTAAAAAAAAAAAAAAAACTACCATCCAGTAGGCTTTCAATTCTCAATATTTCTCATGACTAGGAGGAATTTCTTTTGTTGCTCCGTGGACAGAGAGCCACCTGTGATAAGAGGAGAAAAGAGAACTTCAGAGGAAGAGGCATGTTCACTACAGCCCTGCCAATGTGAGGCCCTAACTCAACCACCACGTGTCTTCCTCATGCCCAGATTCCTTTTCCAAGTTTGGAGGATCTCCTGTCTTTGATGCTTGGCAACTTGGGCTAATAAGTTGCGGGTGGGGTAGAGCTTGAGCCTATTAGCTCAGGCAGAGTTATGGGAACCCCAACTCAGGATACCTTGGAGCTCAGATGAACTCCAAATTGGGCTGTCATTATGCTGTGATTAAGGATCTTGAGGTACCCTCCACTGACAGAGGGTCTCACCCTTTCTTAGTTACTTTTCTGGTTGCTGGGACAAAAATATTCAATATCCACAATTTTAGGGAGGAAAGACTGATTTTTCAGCTCACAGTTTCATAAATTCATAGTTGTCACGAGCACTCCATAAGAGGAGACAGACGGGACAGAGGCAGATGAATTTACCTTGGAAATGTTCTTTATTCACACAACCATCAATCAATCCAGTTCACAAATCAAGCCATCATAAATTGATCAATTAATTAATTAAGCAGGAAAGCAAGTGTTGTTCTGCCTCTTAAAACTATTCCCATCCTGGGTCCCTTATGCTCACTATGTGATGTGTTCTTGACTACCGGAGACACAGCCAACCCATGTATGAGCTTGTCCAGGGCTCGCCAGTCTGTGGCTGGATCAGGACCCGCCGATAGCTGCCCAGCTGGACAGTCACTCCTTCTCCAGGGGGTCTTGCTCTCGGGACGCGAGGAGGCTGGGGACAAGGAGCAAGACGCGTATCCTGCGTTCACAGTCTGTGACTCCTACCTCCACCCTGAGCTTAGGACCAGGACGGTTTATATACTGTTTTTATGCCCACAAGCTAAGGATAGTGATTTTATCAGCGTCCACATGCAGGTGGACAGTGGTTCTGGTTATCAATCATGGGGCTTCTGGTTATCAAATGTGGGGTTCTGGTTATCGATCATACCAGAACTTTGTCCGCAGGCTACAGATAGCGATTTTGTCACACGGGGTCCACACGCAGGTGGCTCACAACTTATCAGTATCATACAGAGCTTTAGGCAGTTTCCAGCAATTTACTTTATTGCACTTAATATGAGTTTGCTTTCTCTTTGTGGTCCTCATGCTGCTCATACCAATGCCTTCAAGTCGACTCTCCACATTCTACCTGTGCTCTGGACAATAGTCGGTTCAAGCATGGGTGGCTGGAAATGGAACAATCACACAGCAGCGCTGCAGCTGGGGCCAGAGGTCCTGAGACAGACCTCCCACAGCAGGGCAAGACAGAGCCAAGCCTCAGAGGAAGGACAGAACCAGAACACATACCCCCAGGTCAAGCCGCAAGCATTTGCCCCTACCAGCCAGGTCCCACTTCCCAACAGTATACAGTATCCATAGGTACATGAGGCTTTTGGGGGACACCAGAGTCAAAGCACAACACACCCAAAGTCACCTACACGCCTCCACCATTTGTCCCACTTGGGGACAATAGATGTCGAAGACACAGTATTCCGGGAGTCAGAGATCTCTGCAGGGACCACACAGCTCCATTGCCTAAAGGAGGAGGTGAATTGGCCTTCCAGCCCCAGGTCGAAGTCTCTTCCCGTATTTATTGGGGGAGAAAAAAGGTAGGTGGACAATCTTTCATGAGAATTTCTAAAAGCAGAGAAGAACTTTATACAGTGATTGATTAGAATAGCTTAGCACACAGGTGGGGATAACAATCAAATTCACAGAGAAGGCACATTTTCATTGATCACCTGATTCAATCACAAGGCAGGGCATATTCTTATTGGCATCTGATGATAGGCAGATAGAGGTGGGAGGTCAGATAGTGGACACATGATTCCCATTCTTACGAAGCCACTGTCAGGGCAATGGGGCAGAGCACTGCCTTGATCAGCCCAGGAGGAAACCTAGCTCTTGCGTTCCCACAATTGGGCACAGTGGAGAGGGGGATAGAAAAACATGTGAGGAGGCTGAACCTCACTAGTCCAGGATGGGATAAACAGATACTTCTAAGTCAATTAAAAGTCTTTCATCTCCCCCAAAAGATGCCAAAGTCTAGTTGTAAATGGTGACAGTGAATCGGTTAGGACGCATAGCACGAATAGTTTTACACTATTGCATCATTCCCTGGACTAGTCTACGAAACTAAGTAACTTTTTTCATTCAGAAACCATGGAGCCAAAAGGGCCAGTGGGTGGCAGAGGTGCTGGCCCCTCTGTGTTGATCCTTCTCTGAGAGATTTTACTAATAAATGATCACCTTTTCCACAACATCAAGTGATTGCAGAAGCAATGTATGTTCTGCTGACCCTTAAGTATTTGATTTGGAAAACAGTAAGTTTTTCATCTTATTGATTTCTATGAAAATATTAACGAAACCAAGGAATACATGAGAACTGTCGTTGACATCTTTTCCAAATACAAAGTACATTTTGCTCACATCTATATTCAACAAATGGTTAAAAGGGAAGTTTTGGGCAAATTGAGTTCATATATGAGCTTTTTATCAAAGAAAATGAGAAGAGTAACTTGCCTTGCACACCTGGTGCATAACATTCTTATGAGATGCGTTGGGCGTCAAGGCTTTCATCCACAAAATGTTTGTCATTTTTTAGTTCCTTATCAACCTGATGAACAATGACATTTTGACTTGCTTGAAATGGAAATATGGGCAGGGTTCAAAATGTTAGTGTGCTTGCCTAGCAAGCACAAGGTCCTAGATTCAATTCCCCAGCACTATATAAGCTGGGAGTGGGGGCACACACTTGTAATTCCAGTAATCAAGAGGGTGAGGCAGGAATATAGCCGTGAATTCAAGGCCAGCCTGGGCTACATAGTGAGATTAGGACCCGGCTGGACTAAAGACCTTGTTAAAAAAACATAAAAAAGCAACGGAAATCTATAGCTTTCTTAGACATGGGCTACAAGTTGTCTGACATCATTATCTAAGTGCTGCTCTGCCATCTAATTATTTTCAAAGAGTGGAACAAAGAGGATACCCCTGTCAGATTTGGAAATACTCTGAGAATGTGGGTAAAGGAAAAAATTGGAGTAAAGCAGAAGCAAAACATCATGATCTTTGTCCAAAATTATGTGGTGCTCCTTGAGCTAAGGAAGCAAACTTTACCAAAGCTGCTTAATGTTACGTACAAATTTTTACAAAAACTCAAAATGTGAGAAATGTCTTGTGTTCTAGAAATGATAATGCTTTTAACTCAGAATATTGTCATATGGAAAGGAAGCATGGTTGATAACAATTTTACCCTCTCTTTACTAAAATTGTAACTTATTTGGAATCCAACTTTGATTGTAGAATTTTCACTCTGTGTTTTAAAATTATTTTCCCTGTGAAGGAGCAGAGAGATTTAAGACAGGATGATCGTAGCATACCCTGGGGTGCTTAAAAGTGGACACTCTCTGCAGTCATGGAGACCCAAGGTGACACATTCAGAACTTGGAGGGCCTAAGTGACCAACACCACTGTGCAAGTCCACAGAGGGCAGACACGTTTCCTTCTGTCCTTGTTGAATAACGTGTTAATTCTTTCTGTCGCTGTTAATTCCATGCTGAAACCCTTCTGCTGATGTTGACTTCCTATCATACCGCGGTACCTCCAGAAGACTCGTTAGATCAGAGTGGATTTCACATGCTGCATTTCACCACTTTCTAAAAGAGAAGAAAGAAATTCTGCAAGCCTTTCCTTCAGAAAAGCAATGGAAAATCACAGAAAGAACACATGTACCTTACTGTGTGATAGGAAATAAAAACATCATTCTAAATATTTTTAAAATTTTTAACATGACCTATATTTAATGTCTGCTTAAATAACTCTATTGTACTTATATTCTCTTTCTTACAGGTTCTTACATTCACTATCTTAACAATGTACAATAATACATTGTATGTATTATATACTATTATATATGTAATATTTATTATACATAATATATATTATAAAATTCAAATATCCAGTTAACAGATTTTAAAATACTTTATCAGAAAGCAGAAAGAAATATAAAAATGCGGCCACCTTTCCTCACACTAGTTTAATTCAGCTATCAATGCTCATTGTCCATATTGTTAACTTTATTTTTAATTTAAATAACAATTTTCATTGAAACAGATCATCAAATCATACAGCCACACCCTTCAAGTAAGCACACATCTTTCATAATTTCTGTGTAAAAGGTTCTCCTCGTATGTGATAACTGTCATTACTATCAGGAGCTACCCTTGTCTGGCACGGCCACATCCCAGGATGCTCTCTGATGACGACCCGGAAGTGCCCTCTGGCAATCACTCGCTGATTGCCGCGCTGGTAGAAGGAGATAGCCCATTATCCTGGGCAGCCTTGGAGGGAGGACATCCTGCGCTGTGTGGCTTCCTCACCAAGGGGTCTGAGGAAGATGCTGGATGTGGTTCAGGCTTCTCCTCTCAGGCCGGCTCCACCTCTTCTGCCAGGAGTTGCGATGTCTTTGCTACGGATCCCACTGGTGAACCTTCCCCTGACTCTGTTTGATGATTCCAAGGGCCTTGAGAGGAAGGCCCACCCTTGAGGTGGGCTTCTAGTGCCTGCCAAGGGCCTGGAACATGGCAAGGAGGCAGCGGGGACACTCTTCTGGCTCCTGACCCGCCAACATGTTCTGTCGGCTTTTGCTAGCTGCCTGCTTTCTCAGGGCAGCAGGACGCAGCAGGATGAGCAGCAGCCATGAGCGGCGCGCACACAGGAGAAGCCTGCTAGCTGATCGGCCTCAACTTGTTGGCCGGGTGTCTGTCCAGTGTGTATTTGTTGCCTTTGCCCTGGGTTCACTGTTGGTCCGGACAGCTGGGAGTACCTCATCAAGCCTCCTTTATGCTTCTTCTCAGAATCAGCCCCATCCTCTCACAGAAGTTTTACTGAGCCTCTTGACCAGACTCCCTCGGGGCCTTCCCCAGGCATTGCTATATCATTCCCCTTCCTCACTGGAACTTTCCATGTTCTCACAGAGAAACTTCCCAGCTACCTCAGTCCAGCCTTCCTGATATCCTTGCTGCTCAGTTTCTCAGACACAGAGGACTGTGAAAGGTCAAGTTCACCCCCATCTGCAGTGTCCCTGGTATTGGCAGCTGATAAGTTCCCATCTCTTGGGTTGCCTGTCCCTATTTCTTGATGTCCTTATGTTGAGGTCAGGTTGCTCCCACTCTCTTTGCAGGCAGCCAAGCTCCACAGAGGATGGAAGCTGGCATCTAAGAGCAGGAGGCCAGACTGTCCTGGGAATGCAGGAGAACGGAAGGCTCCCTGAGATCTTTGGAAGCCAGAAGACAAAACCCACAAGCTTTTTCGTTGCCTCTCACACATGCATCATTTCAGGCATGGAATTTTAGCTGGAGTGAAAGACTGTAGTGCAAAGACAGATGCTCAAAATGGAAAAGCCAATGTGAGAATGCGGAGAGGAGTGTGTGCTTGCCAGACGCCTGCCTCCAGGAGAACTCAGAATGCGGCCTTTGCCTGAGAACATTGGGAAGAAGAAGCCAACCAAGTGAAGCCAACTGCTAAGCCTCCGGGCCAGCATCCCGGAGGGTGGTGACCATGTCAGGTGAGGGGTGAAGCAGAGAATAGGCTCTGGGGTGGGAGTGCAGGACAGTAAATTGGCGGGGCCCATGGCAGGCTGGTAGCGACAGCCTGAGTGTGTGGGCTCGTGTGGCCACATTCTCCTCTCATTTCTGAATTAAGGCTGAAAGTCAAGAAAAGAATGAGAGGCTGAGATACAGTTGCCTACCCTCCCTCTGCTCCCTCACCTCCTTCTTCCCCTCCTTTTCCTTTCCCTTCTTTCCTCTCTTTTCAGTTAATTCACCAAAGCTGATAACAGTACTGTGGCTCTAAGAGAGGATTTTTTTCCTTAGAAAAAGCACAATGAACTGTTTCAGGAATAAAGGTATATGCTGTGCCATATGTGACTTACTATCAAATAAACGCTCAGTTGGAAGGAAAATGTATGCATATCTAGAGAAGCACATGAGAAGGAAGTCTTAAAATAAGTGTGTTTCGGTAAAGGGTATAGATGAAATTTTTTCCTGATCTTACAATCCTCTGTAACTTTGAAATTATTCCCAAATATAGTCAGTTTTTAAAAGCAATCATTGACTCTGCACTCAGATTTCATCTCCACTTCGAACTTCTCTGGTTTTACTTCTCTCAGCTGCCAGCCCCACTGGAGCCCACAGGAACCAGGATAGGTGGGCCAGTGGCTGTCCATTGTGAGCGCCACCTAGCAGTAGCAGTGACATGTTTTTCAGATAAAAATGGCGGCTTCTCAATTTCTGTGTGCTTTTACCTGACCAGGTGACTAGACAAAGGAGTAAGGGAGGAGGAGGGATAAAGGTCATGCCACAGTGACTGGCTTGACCCTGATCCAACACCTTAGATGTCACAGGGAAGACTGTGCATCCTGCCTCTAGGTAAAAGGCAGGGGGAGGGACTTGGGATGTAGGGATTTAAAATCTTCATCTACCTTTCTTCCTGTGTGCTTTCTTCACCTGCGTGTGGGAAGGTCACCCCTTCTGTGAAAAGATAATTAAAACCTCGTATTTCTGTCCTCCGTGCCTCTCATGTCCATCCTTTGTTGGGAGCCGTTTCTAACACCATGGAGGCCCACACAGGGAAGGGATGGACTACAGCTGGCACCCCAACAATGCAAGGCACTCTTAGCTGCTTGCAAGGAGTGGGATCCATGGATCTTCATCATTTCTGGAGAATGGCATGAAATAAAGGGCAGAAGTGACTGAAATATTAATAAGAAGTTTGATTAATACTAGATTCAACATGTGTTTGTGTTATTGTGTCTCACTGAAGAAAAGATAGTCCTTTGACAGACCTTTCAACAATTCCCCTGAGCTGTGTGTGACCCAGAATGACCAGAAGTGGGTTCCCAGGTGTCAGTAGCCAGCCACTCTACAGGAAGGCCTGAGGGAGAGACAGGCTGAGCCCTCTGTCCCCTTCGAGCACAGGAAGCTGGGGTCTCCCTGCCACAGGTGGGCTTCCCTCTGTCTCTCATGATTCTCTCTCCTTGAGATGTGCATTCACTTGTCTTTCTTCCTGTGTAGACAAAAAGCTCTGAGAGGATAGGACTGTATTCCTAGACAAGAGAACTTATCCCATAAAAATGTGCCAAAAGAACAGATAAAAGTGGTACCCTGCCCGGATGTGAAACAGTGCCCACTGTCCTGTCCTCAGAGAACAGAAGATGGCCTGCTGTTCTAAGACTTCACCAGCAAGGCCCAGGCCACCCTGAACTGCTGCTTTCAGCCACTACAGGAGCCCCGCATCTCTGCTCCTACACTAGGCAATACCTTTCAGAGAAGAGAACACAGGAGTTGGTCTGCTCCTATCTCTGAGGGTGAAGGGGGTGGGCAGTGCCACCGGGTGGATCACTGAACAAGCACTGTGGAGACTGCTCTGGGATAGTGCTTCCAGCCTGTGCTAGACTTCTTCCTGTCCGGACAAGGGTCTGCAGGGGAGCCTCTGACACCCACCTCTCCAGATCACACTGGCCCTCTTACACAACAACCACTCTCCCCTTGGTGGCAGTACTGGTTTTCCTGTCCAGCCCCCGTATCTCATCACTGTGTGGCTCATGAGGTTGGCAAAGGCAGAGTCTCCAGAAAATTCCACAGAGAAGAGGAAGTTGGCTGAAAATGTGGGGAGCTGCCAAGCTACTCTTGTCCAGACCTTCCCAAGATCCCACCACAGTACAGATTAGCCATGTTGACACAAGTTTAAGGGATGGTTTATTCTGAAGCCAAATGTGAGTGACCAAGTCCCTGGAACATGCATTCAGAATTTCTCAAATAACATGCTCCAATGAATAGCAGTTATATACAGTATTTATAATTGCAGAATTAAATCAAAGCATAATTTGGAAGCGTTGGTGGAAGTATCAGGTGGGCATGTCACCCTGAAGCTGGGAAATCTCTGCTATAGGCCTCAGATGGCTTTTAGGGGCATTCTTAGCTCTTAGGTTGGTAGGAAGCTAGCCATTTTTCTCCTACATATTAAAGGGGCTACTCAGTATACTATCCTGGGTTCTGACAGGTGTTTAGCATTGTACCCTAGAATTTGCTGAATTTAGCCCTTGTTTCATACAGTGAGTTGTTCTGTTTGGACACAGTGCTCCAGACTTCTGCTGCTATCTTTCCCTGATATTCACATGAACAACTGCAGCTGGCCTACTCCTGTGGCTGGCCTTGTGGCTGCGGCTGGTCCTGTGGCCTCCTCTGCTTCCCCCTTGACAGTTTCTTCCTCTTTGGCTGCACTTACGCTACATTTAGAAGCTTACCTGGTGAGTCAACAAACACTATGTTTCCAAAAGCTTTGATCCTGGTTACCACATCCTGCTCAGACTGTGGCTGTTGCCTTTGCTTCCTCACTGCTGAGACTGTCGGGGTGCACCAAGAGACGCCGTGGCTGGCCACCTGGGTGCCAGGTGAGCTCTTCACTGTCCTTCATATGGTCCCTCACACACCTCCAAATAATGAGGTTCACTTCCTTTATCCAGCACAGCAGCTCTATTTTTCGCTCTTGGTATGAGGTATCCAACATGAGGTTCCTGGTCCCAAGTGACATAATGCAGGATTCAGTTAGCAGATCAAGTGAGATGTAAGTCCATAAACATTGGTGCTGGCTGACATAGTACTAATAAGCAAATCTTAGTGGCTTTATTGGGCTACTGTAATGAAATACCAACAACCTGGTGACTTATGAAAACAGAAATGCATTTCGTATGGTTTTGAATGTTGGAAGTCCAAGGTCAAAACACCATAAAGATTCAGTGGTGGTGAGGATCCACTCTCTGGCTCATGGTAGAGGAGGTAAGGAAGCCTTCTGGAACCTGTTTTATGGAGGCACTAATCCCACTCATGAGGGCTCCCCCTTGTGAAGTAACCTCCTAATACCAACCCCTGGACACTAGGCTTCAACATATGAATTCGAGGGGTGCACACAAATATTTAGAGTACAACATTTATTCAGAATGTATAAATTTCCTTCAAGACAAAAATGTCTGCCTTTTCTAAGTTAGAAGGTGCACACGATGTAACTAACGACGTATGTAGCTATCTCCAAGCAACGGTTCAGTACCAGGGATTCTGTCCATCCTTATTGCTACTAAATGGATGTGTGCCATGGCAGTAGTGTTGCACTGTGGTGAGTGGAAGCTCGTGCCTCTAGCCCCTGAAAAGCCTCCGTACCTGCCATTTCAGCTATGGTGCTCAGGCCTCAGGCATGGCCAATGACAGCCTGGCTCACTTTAACCAGAAAGATCTTTCTGTCTCATTGGTTGTTTTGCACCTCTTCTCTGTTGGATCTTCTTTCATGGAGGTCGGAAAATATGTGCACATGATTCTTCCCCAGATCTCCTGCTCTAATCTTACAGCATTCCATGTTCCTGGCCTCAGAGCAACCAACCAAGCTGCTCACCCGTGAGGCCACTTCATTTCCTGGCCCACTTCTTTGCAGACAAGGTGAGTGACCAGCAGAGCCCCTCATAGTTCTTTCTAGGCTCCCCCAGCACTATTATCTTCAACCCTATCCCAGGTGGTATTAGAGTGTACTGTTTATTTGCACCCATCCAAGTTTTGTGGACCAAACATGGCCTTTGTCACACAGGACTGCCTACAGAGCCACGGGGTTTTCTCAAAGAGCGACTCTGGTGCGAAGCTGCCAGATCCTGTGTATGCTTACTTGCCCATGCAGCTCCTTAGCACCCTCTGGCCCTGATTCTGGATCTACCATCCTTACACCACACTGTCATTCACATCACACTGGGTTGCTACTGAACCTACCTGATCCTTAGTGGATCTGAAAAATCCTGCATATGCTGTGTGGTCCTGACTACATTTCCAATTGTCACCCCACAGAGAGCTTCCCTACTTCTACCAGGGCCCACAAGCAAGCTAAATGTTCTTTTTCAAAGGCATACATAATTTTCTGCTTAAAATGGCATGCCCTTGGCCCAAAACCCTGAGCGTCTTCGTTGTGCCTCGTATGTACTTGCACGAAGCCATGCAGCACTCTTTCTGTGACCACCCTCATCAAGGGGTCGTGGGAGGTTGCCTGGTGTGGAGCACATATCTGAGAGTTGAGGGAGGCATCCCAAGGGCTTCTCTCCTTCTTTGAGGGGAGAAGCACACATTGCGATCAGTTGTTCTGAACGTTTGGAGAGGGTGTCTTGGCATGTTTCAGACCTCTAAACTCATAAAATTCCTCCACTGAAAGGCAGCACCTCTTTCACCAATGTCTTCCATATAGGCTTACTAAAACATCCTCTGTGCACCACTCATGAACAGCCAACTGGTGGGATTGTGGTCTTTTGGGTTACCCACTTTCCACAGCCCACTACTCTGAGTCTTTCAACTTGTCACCTACGACATGTCTTCGAAGTTCTGTACTTAACAAATCTTTTCATATGAACCATTGCTCTTCTCAAGCTTCTATCAGTGGAGCAGCACATGGCCACTGACTCAGTGCCTGTATCCTGGCAGTAAATTTCTTGCCAGGGGAGTTTGTTCCCACATCAGGATGTTCTTCTCTCTCTAATTTTGCATCCCACCTTCCTTGATCCAACACATTAGCCACCAGAATGGAGAACCTGCCAGTTGCCCTGAACAGTCTCTCCAGCCCTTCAGCACACAGTGCCTTTCTGTCTTTGCCAGGCTCAGCATATACTACCCATGACCTGGCCTGGTTATTGTCACAATGGCCAGGAGGAAAGGTGGACAGGGACAGTGGGGGGTGTGCCCTTCAGCGTGGGGTAGTCTTCATTATCTTCAAACACCAGCTTTCTGCAAAGTAGAGGGCTTACTTTTGCAGGTCTCTGGGGTCCGTACAAAACTGAGATTTAACCTTTCAAGGGCACTGACTGAATAACCCCTGCCCCAGGTTTAGGACACCCACTTTCCAAGGACAGCAAAGAAGATGTCCAGGGTTGAAAGCTTCAGTTTCCCTGGACTCTGCTGCTCATGGAAAGTCCGGGTCAGACCTACCTCTTCTCCCGCTGTCTGCTGAAGGGTGAGGAACCTCTGCATACCACTCTGAGAAGACACCCCAGATTCTCACTCTGCCTCATGGGGAATGACCCATCCTCCATTGCTCATTTTTCTCTAATGTGTTCAATGCGCTCAACAAAACACTCTAGTTCCACTGTCCTTAATAATATTTTTCCCTTCAACTTTTCAAACCTGAAATAGCTATTTCTAGTGAACTCAAAAGCACCCAGGCAAGCTCTCTTTCCATAACACCCCATCCCAAATCACTAACATGGAAACCTGAACAGTCACAGCACTGAAACTCCACGCCAAGTCAACAGGTACGGTAGCCGCCACCAACAAGGGCACTCAGTGCTGGCTCCCAGCAGACAATGCACCCCAAAAATCCCCCTTCGGGATCTGCATCCTAGGATCACATCCTTTATCAGTTGATACTTAGTGGTGGGGATGGAATCCAGGGAAACAGACTCTGAACCTCTGAGATTTGTGTACAGAGGTTTCTTGAGACAGGCCCCTGGAACAATAACCACCGAGATGAGGGAAAAGCACTGGACGGACACGTGTTGGCTTGTGATGCCACTGCGAAGGGGACTTCATCCAGCCCTGTGGGCCTGCTGGGGATACAACCATCATTTCCTGTGGAGTGAGGGGGCTGAGCTCTTGCAATATTAAACCTATCAGTCTTAAGATATACCATCTCTGAGGGCTTGGGGACCACCTTGGTGGTGCCTTCTTCTATTAGGCAAAAGTTGCTGCCAGATGCCAAGGGCCACATCCCAAAGCTGAGGAGCAGGCAACACAATACAGCATTCGCTCCTGGGGGCCATGGCCACAAAGCTGAGCACCCTTCCCAAACTGAAGGACACAGTGCACCAGATCAAAATGCCTGAGGTTTTGAACCAGACACAAATGAATTCTTATCCCAAATTCTTTAAAAGAAAGAAAATAAAAGAAAAAAGAATAAAAGAAGAAATGAAAGAAAAATGAAAAGAAGGAAAGACGAAAGAAAGAAAAGGAGGTCAGTCACACCTATGACTGAGAACTCAGTCTGTACAAAGGATGCTCCCTGATCTTTCCACCAGGCAGAGTTAGATCTGGCCCTCGGGGAGCATCAGAGATGTCGAGAGGTGCCTCTCAAGAGCAATGCGGTGAGCTCAGAACATAGTGCTAGGTCCGGGACTGGACCTCAGGGAGTCTGAGAGTCTTCCAAGGAAATGCTAAGAGTATGTCTGCAAAGGGCTTAGGACTCATGCATTCTCAACGAACAAAACCCATAGATCACATGGTCCAAAGCCTGCTAGGCTGATCTCCTTGCGTCTTTGCCCATCTCTGCAGATCTTGATCATGACCCCACGTACAATGGGCCTTCAGGTAGACAGGGAAACAGGCCGTAGGTGGCCGGTCTGGCCCTCTGGAGCACCACATCAGCCTAAGGTCTGATGGCCTGAGATGAGGGTCTTAGGGTCGCTCAGGCAGCTCACAAACACATGCCTGCAGAAAGCCAGTCAGTGCTTCCGGCCAGCCTATGGGAACCCCAAATGAACCTGGACTCCGCTCCCTGATATGACTCCCACCAGAGACAGAGTGAGAGAATGTGTTGGTGTGGGTGGGAGTCACACCACACTTCTGGGCCTGGGTGATGACAAGAACTTGGAGACTCTGCTGCTGCAGCTCCCAGGAAGGCAGCATGGCATTCCCGCAACCTGGGGGGGCTGACTGAGGCATCTGGCAGCTGTGGGACCCACAGGAGCAGCAGAGGGAGGCTGGTCTAGCGGAGCTGTTAGGACTGGTGTGGTGCCCCCCCTGGGGTCAATCCAAGAGCCAACCTGGAGTTCGATCCAGAGTGCTTTGCAAGACAGTATGAGACTGCTATGTTTGACTTCATCTTCACAAATATGGTCCTTTCTCAGAGGGTCACCCGCATGGCCACTGAATTGAGGAGGGCCAGAGGGGTCAAGACATATGAACCAGGCTGCCCCAGGTACACCTGGGTAACTGCACCAGGTAAAACGGAGGCACGTGCTCAGGCCTACTGAGGCCTCCACTGGCCTCATTACTGCTGTCTGCCCAGCCTGTGCCCAGCGCTCTGCAGGGATTGGGATCAACTTAGGGGGGTATGGCATAGGCAGCACCCCTGCAGTTGTCTCACCGTTAGTGACGCCAACAATTGCCCACGTGGTCAATCAGAAACCTTTCCATGAGCCCCAGCTCTGCCAGGTTAGTGCTCACTCTCCCAGACACACACTGTGCCTTCTCTTCCCTTCCTGCCCTCTCCTCCCATGAAGTGCCCCCCCAACCCACTTCTCCTCCACGGCCTACAGCACGGCTGTCCGTCAGGGTTCTCAGCACACATGTTCAGAGCCAGCCTGCCTCCCCTGAGCATCCAGTGCAGGGCTGCTCTGCCACTCAGCTGTTCCTCACCTCATGCTGAAGCCAGGCCCAGGGTGTGTTTCCCAGGAGTGTCATGGCGTCCCAAGGTCTTTCCATCCAGGCATCTTCTCCTGCGTTCATGTCAGGTACCTGGAGATGAGCACATGTTTAGGATAAGGACACACACTGGCTTCTGTTTCTTAAAGATCTTTTGAAAATTAAAAACTCTTATGCTGAAAGGAGCATGTCCCTTGATACTCAATGCTTTTCTTAATAAAGTATCAAAGAGACATTTACCAACTTAGTGAAATCACCAAACTGGATATCCATGAAAGGCACAAAATTTAAAAGTCCTTGCTATATAACATTAATAGAAATAATTTTATTTGAGGCAACATTGTACACAGACATTAAGGCCTAATCATCTGCAAAGGCCTGAGTTGCTAACCCGACTTAATACATAAATAAAAGTGTCTGTGCTTGGGAATTGGCTGGTAGAATGGAAGGATCTGAAATACCCCCAAAGCCTCGTGTGCTCAGAAGGTGAGGTGATCATGGCATTAATCCACTGACTTCCTGTGCTTCTAGGAGATGGGACCTGCTGGAAAGGGGTAGATGACTAAGGCGTGACCTGGAAGGGGCAGATTCCTGGGGCATGACCTCGAAGAATATACCTCCCCCCAACTCCTTCTGTCTGTCTGTCTGTCTGTCTGCCTGTCTGTCTGTCTCTGTCTCTGTCTCTCTCTCTCTCTGCTTCCTGGCCACTGTCCACCATGCTGTGAACAGTTTTTCTCCAGCTGGGCCTTTCCCATGCCTTCCTACTTTTGCCTGCTATCTGAGAATGAACTCAGACTTTCTGAAATTGTAAGTTGAAATATTTCTTTCCTCCCTGAAGTGTAGGTGTCAGATACTCTCCCAGCATCAAAAAAGTAACTAAGGCAGCTGAGGACAGCCACAGCTGTTGCCGTCTCCAGAAATGAAGGTGAGCCTGTGTGAATGAAAGGTTCTGTTGCTGCATCCGGGATGGGTTTGGAGTCATTACACTCAATGCCAGGAGAGCAGGACAGCAGACTTCCTTAATGAGACTTGTTGTTCTGAGCACTACATAGTGAAGAAAAGTCAATAAATAAATAAATGAGATACTGAAGGACAACCGAGACCTCAGAACTACACACAAAGACACTACTATGTAGTGTGTTAGTCAGTTTCATGTTACTATAACAAGATGTCCAAGGCGAGCTGTGTTAGTCAGCTTTCTAATACTATTTTAAAAATTACCTGAGTTAACCAGCTTATAAGCAGACTCACAGTTTTGGAGGTTCCAGTCCATGGTCAGGAAGCCCCTCACTTTGGGCCTGTGTGAGGCAGCATATTGCAGCAGGAGCATATGTCGGGCAGCCATCACTTACATCATGAGACAGAGAGCCAAGAAAGCAAGAGATGTCAGTGTCCCACAGTCCCCCTCAGGGAATACCCTCAGGGATCTGAGGACTGCATAAAGAGCAAGACCATCTAGTCATCTGTTACCCAATTCCGGATGTACAGAGACCCTCCATTGTGAGTGCTAAGGTGGGCCGCTAAAAGAATGTGAACCAGACAGATGAATTTCAGTTTTGGTGGACGTTGTGTTCCAGTATGGTAAGGAAATAATGAATGGATAAGAATATGGGAGGGGGTAATTGCAGGTAGTGTCGTTTGCAACAAAGAGAAGAGAAAATAAAAGGCTAAGTTACCAGGAGAGAGGCACAGGTGAAATTTACCCTAAGGTCTCTGAGAAGACGCCACGCTGGGGTCAGGCCTGGCTGTGGGAAGTTCTGTGCGGTTGCAGCCTGGAGAAAGATAATGTGGCTGCAGCTCTGGGAGAAGGGAAACAGGTTCAGTGAGATGACAGAAGAGGTAGTATTGGGGTCTTCTAGGGCTTGAAAGGTTACAGCAGAGAATTGAGATTCAATTAGAAATAACATAGGAAGCCACCTGCAGAAATAAAGCAAATAGCAGGCAGAATGAGTGGAGTATGTAGGAGGCCTATGTAACAGAAAATTGAGAGGAAAGCTGTATGGGACCATTGGTGGGGCTGTTGTCCTACATGGGATCAGGAGGTGAAAAGCCACACCACAGAAAAGGGAGAAGAAGAATCCATGTCAGGTAGGTAAAGCCGACACCATCTGAGGTATCATGGTGGTTAGGCAGGGATGCCCCTAAATTGGACCAGGGGGTCAAAATCAGCTCCTGCCGCCTGCCAGGGAGGGGAGACAGGAAGTCTCCAAAGATGCCAACTGGAGTACGATTATCTCAAGCCAAGATGACCTGAGGAGCTACGAGCTAAGGAAGGGCTACCAGGCCTGGCTCCCCCGACGTACAGCAAGCTGTAAAGAGTCTTTGGAGGAGGGGGTCTTGCACATTCCAAGGCAGGAAAGAAGCCTGGTCACCAGGAAATGGTTGCTGGCGCTGTAACAAATTTGAATGAATAACTTCATTGGAGCAACTCGTACCTTTCGCTAGCTTTTCCAGCCATCCCCCTACCCTACCTTGTGGCAAGGCCCCTAGAGTTTGCCTTGTCATTCTGTCACACATTTAGTATTCTTTTTCTAGAAAGTACAAAATCATCATCTTGCATTAGCTGGGCATCACTCGTCTATGAAAATCCTTACATACGTGTGAAGTTGATTTTAAAAGTATGCTCTATTGGCCAGTGTTACATTATTTTTGGTTTTGAGATGCAATCAAAGAGCTCACATAAAACTAAGCGTAACGCGAGGAGCTTTCCATCTCTGCTCTGCTGGTGTGCAACCTTGGGAAGTTACTTAGCCACTCTAATCCTCAGGCTGCTTTTGTTGTAATATATGAACTATGGATGGTACAAACAATATAAGAGCGTAGTGATGATTTAACTAAACGTGGTATATAAGTTGTTCAGAATGGTGCCTGGCACTTAGCAAAGGTTAAAATATGCAGTTAAGTTATTATGGGTGACACATGAAAGTGACATGTGACATTTTAGAGCACAATATGGACATTTGGCTACAACTGATGCCTGTATTGCCTCCTCTCTGACAGGTGGGATCAAGTCAGCCCCTCAGCAGTCACACAGGGGTCTATTCTATGTCAGATGGCCAGTAGGAAGGTGGCTCAGCTCCAGGAGGATCCACAGCCTGGCATGAGATGGGCTGAGCTGCAGGGGTCCCCAGGTCCTCGGGACAAGGAACCTCGAGCTGCACGGGGTGCTTGCCCATTGCTCCCTCGGGAACTTCCAGCTGCGTTGCATTTGTAGCCAAGGTTAGTACACGTTTTGCTTAGTCACAAATCTTGGAGTTTAACAGGATTCTTAGCATTAGATACCGATTTCCAGATCAGGTAAGGAATAAGGAGGTTTCAGGTATTTCCTCAAATGTAAGGGTCAGATTACAAGGCAATAGGAGACAAGGCCTCACTAAGTCTCCCTGGCTGGCCTTAAACTCATAATCCTACGAGTATGGGATTACATACATGTGCTATCACAGCCAACTATATCCCCAGACACACACAGATATAAATTTAAATTTTATTGTGCATTGTAAAGTAACAAAGCAGATTTATTAACAAATTCATCAAAATCTGTACAAAATGAAAAAGCTTCCAGAAAAGAAAGAGAAAAGCAGACTAGCAGCCCTATGTCTTTCTCATGTCTGTGCTTGCACACGACTCCATGGTATCCCGTTTTATCCAAATGCATGAGGCTTCTGAGGGGCACTCCAGATCCAAACCACAGCAATAGGAGCAACCTACCCATTCTTAAGAAGAATGATCAACTGAAAAGCAGCTCTCTGAAGGTCTTTCAGAAAATCAAATCACAGGCAAAAGGCTGTCCTAGTACCAAAAGACAGAAGTGAACGCAAAGAATCAGAGCTCACGTGAAGCAGTGGCTTTCGGGACGCAGTATTGGGGCAAGCGCTAACGCTGCAATTGGTGAGCTGCTGGAGCGTTCCTGCAAAGCAGCACTTCAAGGTTAGAGTACAGTCAGCTATCTGCAGGAAAGGAGCAAAGCGCTTCAGGGGAGAAAGGAAGGCTTCTCCATATCCCAAAAATAGAAACGGAATCCAGACATGACAATTAAATGTCTCACAAGAGTGAATTCCAAATGAATTGAAGACAAAAATGTGAAACACACATTTCTAAAATTTCTAGGAGTAGAATCTAAGTGTCTTTAGATTTAGTGAGAACTTTAGACACAAAAATAAAAGCACACTCTATGAAAGAATAAATTGATAAGTTGGATATAATTGAAATTCAAAGCTTTTGCTTCCCGAAGCACACTAATGAAAGATGGAAACATTGGGATAAAACACTTGGTAAAACATCTGTTTGATAAAGGACTCTTGTATGCAACACTGTTAAACCCAAACAACTGTAAAATAAGCTTGTCAACTAAAAAAAAAAAAAAAGACCAAAAATCTTAACAGAAACTTCACCAAAGAATATAGGTAGAAATAGATAGGTTCCTACTATTATTTCCTAATAAGCATTTGAAATGATTGACCAACATTATATGTCATTAAAGAATTGCAAACTATATAACAATGGGAAACCCGTACTTATCCACCAGCTATACTTCAAGACCTTGACAACATCCAGTGTTGCTGAGGACAAGAAGCAACAGGAACTCCCATGCACTGCTGGTGGAAACGTGAAGTGGCACAGCAAGTGTGGAGTAGAATTCGACATTCTTACAAAACTAACCACACTATATAACTCAGCAGCCCTGATCCTTTTATTTAGCAAAACAAATAAAAAATGTATGTCCCCTTAGAACTACGCACGAGCAGCTTTCGTTATGACTGCTAAGCGTGGAAGCAGCCAAGATGCTCTTCAGGTGAACAGATTAAGAAGCTGTAAGTATAAGAAGATAACGGTTATTATACAGTGGGGTCAAGCCCTCCCCCAAAATGGAGGAAAGAGTGAATGATGTTAGTCTATAAAGACTCCATCTACAAGACATTCTAGAAAAGGGAAAATTATGAAGACAGATAAAAGATGTGTAATTTCTAGGGCTTAGGAGAAAGAAGGGACAAGAAGTACATGGAAATAAGAAATTTTTAGATGAAGCTTTTCAGTATGATGCAATTGACACTGCACGTTTATCAAAACCCATAGACTCTTACTACAGAGTGAATCATATCATAACATAAGCCATGGGCTTCGGTTGCAGTAATGCACCAACATTGGCTTGTCAGCTGTAACGAAGGTCCCACTCTAAGGCTAGCGGTTAACAAGGATGGACATGGCACCATGGGAAGAGAGTATGGACAGTTTGCATGGTAACTCTCTGCACTTCCTGCAAGACTTTTCAAAAAATTAAAACTGCTCCAAAAAACAATCTATTAATTTCAAAAATGTTTGTTTTGTTTAAATAAAAATCCTCCGTAGCCAGAGCTTTCTTCATAACATATTGTCAGTAAGACAAGATATTAACTAAAAAAAGAGAAAAATTATGTGACTTTAATATTTTAAAAGTATTTGATAAAAATGATGATGAAAAATATTTACAAGTTGGAAATAGAATGGTATTAATTAATTAATTATTAATTAATTAAGAATATTATATTAATTGTATAAATTGTATCTATTATAAAACATAACATCTCCATTCTTGTGATTCCATTTCATTCTATCAAACCCCCAAAAATATTATATAAGGGAATATTGAAAAGAAAAAAATAATGCTTATTTTTACTTTTTGTGTTCAATATTGCCCTAGAAGTTCTGGCCCATATATAAGACAAAATAAAGAAATAAAATCAGAAGGATTGAAAAGAGAGGAAGAAATGATACCTATAAACACCGTGACTAAATATGGAAATGGGAGAAATCACCTCAAATTTTCAAAGTTAGTAAGCAGGTTTTGTAAAAATTTTTTTTCTCTCTCTCTCTCTCTCTCTCTCTCTCTCTCTCTCTCTCTCTCACACACACACACACACACACACACACACAGACACTAACTTAACCCTGAGCCTGGCTTAACAAGTACTCAGGATAAGTCTGCTGGACCCTCTTAGCAGAGGCCCTGTGTCAGCTTGAGACACAGGACACAGTCCATCCCTGAGGTGAGGCCAATTACCAAGATGCTAGAATTTTTCAGAAGGTTTTTGGAGCATATGTACAATCGCAACCTTAGCAGAGGCTAGAAAAACTTGTGTGTTGATGTTTGGGAGACAGCAAGCAAGTCTTTTTCTCAGCCAACAGGGCAGCACTAGCTTTCACCCTGTGCAACTCCCACTGAAAATTTGCTGACTTGTCCTTCTTATACAATTATGAAGTCATTGCATGGCGATTTCTCTTCATTTTGTTATTCCCAGCACCTGTCAAAAGTTGATTTGTTAAAGGGCCCTTCAAATGGTCGTGATTATTCAATAGTATGATTAGAAACATGAAATCAACTCCCAGAGCAGTAAAGGGAAAATTTCTGTCTCTGAAATTTTTCTCTAGAATGAGTTGAAAATGGATAAATTAAGTAGAAGAAAAAAAAAAGAAACACCTATGTATTAATGTGCCCAGGGAAAATGTTTCACAGTGAGGGAATAATACACAAAGTATGGGACTCACGGGAAGGCTAGATAGTTGAGGTGTATGTACTTTTTGTGTTAGTCAGCTTCATGTTACTGTAATGCAGGGCTTGACACAATTAACTTATAGGGAGAAAAATCTTGTTCATCGCATAGTTTTGGAGATTCCTGTCCACAATCAGGAAGTCACACTGCTCTGGGCCTCTGGCTAGGGTGCTAAATGGCAAAGGCAGGAAGCGTGAGGCAGAGCAAACCACTCACATTATAAGCCAGAAATCAGAGGGCAAAGCAGCCCTGGTCCCACAGCCCCCTTCAAGGGCACGCTATCGCTGACCCTTCCAGTGGTACCTTCAACATACAGACCTTAGAAAAACATTCTTCCTTGCAGAATCAAAGGAGATGGGGATGCAACAATTTTGAGGAGTTATAAATGACTATTAGGGAAAGTAACGGACCTGGAAACAGAAATTAGCTTATAAATGATGTCTCTTTGGGATTTGAAGAGTTCAAGGAAAAGCCACAATCTTGTAACCAGCCCACACAGGTCTGAGGACATTCCTCAGTCTCCTGAGGTAGAGAGTGAGAATCCGGGGGAGCAGCAGCAGCTGGGTTCCTTTTCACAGGCCTCTTCCTGTGGTAAAGACAGAACTTTCCCTACCCTTTTGTGGCGGGGATGAGGAAGCAAGGCAAGGTTAGCGGGCCTCGGAACTGGCTCAGCCTTTTTTATGTTCTCCTCATATCTCCAAGGACTAGTCTTTAGGGTACCATTTTCTGATCCCAAGCACTCCCTTTCAGATAACATACTTGCAGGCTCTCAAGAACAAGCAAACTAACTCTGGCCCACATCGTTTAAGATCCTGCCTTTGCCCATGCCTCCAGCCGTCAGTGACTGTGGGGTGGAGTGTCAGCTTCCAGAATCCTCAAAGCTTCCAGCATGTGTAATCCAGAACCAGTGAGGCACTTCAGGGAGTGAAGCAAATAAACACATCCCAGAGAGAAGGCAAGTTTGTGAACAGAAGGGAACCAGGGCCGACCTCACTTCAGCACGGCCACTGAGTTCTTTCATGCACCTAATCAATCTGATCAGTGACTCAGCTTACATAAATGGCTGCTCCTTCCTTGAAGCCAATCAAAGCTTTAGAGAAACTACAAAAGGAATGTGAATTTCAAATGCTCCTGAGGGATCAATTAACACCTTGAAATTTTCATCTAAAAGCTTTCTTAATGGGTACCTGACTAATGCATGCTTAAATGCTAATAAGGACGATAATAGGATCCTGATAGAATTGTTTGGGTCTGGTTTCTAAAATAGAAATACTCATTTGCTAGTCTACTCCAAGCGGTATCTAGCACATGATGAGAATCTAATTTTGAACAAAGAAATTCATCTGTGTACACTATGTAAGTGTCATGGGGGAAGTTTTCGGTGTACACTTCTTTCCTCAAAAGTTTCATTCAGTCTACTCTATGGAATAAATTAAAAATCGAAAGAAAATGGAAGAAAGATCACATGATTTTATTACATGACCTAGGCATGTGACCATCAGATTTTAAAAGTGACAAAAGAGCAGGCCCGGGGATAGCTGGACTTCCAGGCCTAAGGAAAGTGGTTCAGTCTGCAGAAGTTGGTAATAGTCGCTAGTGGCTACCACTTTCTGGGCCACATGTTGGAGCCCATGGAGAGGTCCGTGCTAGGCACCAAGGGAGAATGGCAGGGAAGAAACGATCCTATTGCTCTTTGTCATTTCCTTTATTAATATACACAGATGCAGGTTTCTTTTAGAGGACAGCTTTCCCGACCACTTTCATGCCTGCAAAACTCAATACCTAACCTGAATAATCAACTTCAAGTATTTAGAGAAAGATATTCATTCTCCCAAAATATACTTAAACCTGAGGCTTCCGGTCAATATGGCGGCTGAGTAACAGCACTGCACAAAGTTTCCTATCAACTCACTTAAAAAGTCAAGAAGATAGTTAGGAAAAGCGTGTTTGGTGTAGCTAGGAAAGAGAGGCGCATCCCCAGAAACTGAAAGGCGACCAGCGGGAGGCCAGAAACTCCGAAGGATCATCAAAATCGGAGGGGGAAAAAATAAATCCCAGCAGTCCAGTAAGCCGCCTTGGCTGGCGGCAAACGGCAGGCAGTGGCGGACGGAGGAACGCTCGCGGGGACCTGAACATCTGACTGAACGGAGCTGGAGAGGACGGAGCACACAACAACGGGAGAAGAGGCTGTGGGCGGGTCAGAAGCAGCCGACTGGGCGAGGCCCGTGCTGCCGGCACCCACAGATCACAAACAAGATCCAGAGGCCAGACCTCAGCCCGAGGTAAGTGCAGACCCGGACTAGTCAGAATCATTGGTTCCGTGCAGCCTCAGAAGCACGATCCCGCCGGTGTGTGGTGTGTGTACTACAAACGCAGCGTGCGCTCCCCCTAGAAAAGATCCTGGAATCACAGATCAGAAGCGGGACTCAACAGCCGTCGCAGGCAGTGACGTCAGCAGGAGCCATTCACTTTTCCTGTGCACCAGAGACAGGCAGAGGTAGCAGGACCATGGGGAAACGTGGTAACAAATCTTATACAAAAAGATCTGATTCCCCAGGGGAGGGTGCAAGGGGTGCTGAAATTGCAGAACCCAAAGGAAAGGACAAAAATGATGGTAACCTCTGGGCCCAGATAGTCAGTGAATTAAAACAGGAATTGAAGGAGGAGTTAAACCAGGAAGCAAAGAAGGAAATAAATCAGACAGCGC